>JBBPBX010033173.1:0-33424 GCA_038048925.1 Garcialebias charrua | reverse complement strand
TAAAACACGTGTACTGTATAACATTATTATAATGTCTGACATACCTATACAAACTTGGAAGAATTGTGCCCTTGGCACATTAGGATCTGTTTTGCATGAGTTATGGGTTTCATGGAGTCGGAAGGTAGCTGTCAAGAATGTTCTTGATGAGAAAAGACGTTTAGTTTCTTGGGTGAATAACATGTGTCGGTCAGGAATGTTTCCTGTTGTGGATGACCTGTCTCCATCTGCTGTTGGACAGAAATCTGCTTGAGAAGTGTGCACAGGGCAGTTTCACAGAGACAAGTTGTTGGCTCACATTCAGTTTTATGGCCGTCAACAGATAAGACCTTAGTGCCTGACACCACAGGGCCCCCACCTCTTCCTCCTTCCATGCTCGTACCAGGGAAGAGACATCTCCTTGAGGTTACCCCCCCCCCGCTCCCCCGCGCCTGTAACACAGCTGCCCCTGAGTGAGGTGAGTTCACTGGACCATTCTGTAAGTTCTGGTCCAGGGAACGGCTCAGATTTATTGTTTGTTCGTTTAAGTTCAACGCTGCTGTTGGAAAGACTCCACAGTTAAGTAGTTAGTTAATTGATAGTTCACGGTTGGGTTGTTTTATTTTTTTATTGTTGCTGTGACTGTTTGTGCTATTTTATGAAAACATGGAGGCTGAAAAGGCGCACGTTATGGTCATGACTGGCAGAACGGAGACATGCCTTGAAGCTCAACGGCCTTGTGCTTCGCACCTCCTCCTCCTCCTCGTCCTCCCCCGTATGCACCTGTGGGATTAAATCCACACAACCAAATGCCATTGACGAAGCTATCATCCATAAATCTGGCAGAGCTCTCACTTGGTTCTGAACACACTAGATCCAGCTCAGACTTGCTTCTCGTTACAGGGGGTATTTTACAGACAGAATCAGCAGAAAATAGGAATATGGTACAAGACCATGTGCAAACATTGATGGGTGGTATTCACACCACTCCTGGCTCTGTGGGTGAACAAAGGGGAGGTGATGTGTTTCGTCCACCGTCCTCTGATGCTTCTTTCAGCGTGACATCTTTGGGGGCTTCATATGACTCCGTGCCACTGACCTGTCCTGGTCCAACTGCTTGTCCTGACCTCAGGCCTCCTGCCACAACTTTTGATAAGGTCACTGGCTGGCAGCGAGGAAATTCAGGTCGATTAAATAGAATTGCTGATAATGTTCACACATGCCTTGACGCAGCGCCTCCTGCTCAATTCATGTTACCTCTCGTTTCTTCCACCACAGCTGAGGGAGTCCGCAAACAGACTTACACGCCTTTTAGTTTGCAGGATACTGAGTTGATCCGTCAGCGTTTGCCTGATATCCAGAAAGGAGGTTCGGCTTGGATCCGCGCTTTTCTGGAGGCATGCGCCGGAATTGTGCCATGTCTGGGTGATTGGAGGAGGGTTTTCACAGCATGCACGTCGTTTGGTAGTTTGACTGAAATAGAACAGGCTGCTGGGACTAAATTGGACCCAGACAGTGACACACTGCACGACCACGTTCAAATTTTATGGCCAATTATACGAGAGAAATATCCGACGTCTATGAAATCTTCAGACTTGTGTGAGATTCCTCCGGCTGTTACAGAACGGGGCACGACCTACTTATCTAGAGTTAAGCTCTTGTGGGAAAATAGAACTGGAAATGATCCAACGATTGATCCTACGACTCAACTGTTGTTCAGAGGTGCTGTAGAGAGCTCTCTGGCTGATGATGTTAAGAAGAGCTTGGCGTCTGTTGTTGGCCTGACAAAGATGGATTATGATTTATGGGCAGCCCACATTGTTCATTTTATTGATCAATCTTTTGATAAGAGGGAGTCTGATGACAGGGAATTAAAATCCCTTGAAACTCAATTAGCTAAGGCCCAATTAAAAGACATACGTGACAAACTTAATTTCACAAAGGTGAATGCAATTCAGATGCCCCAGGTTCAGGGTCCTCCTACATCATCTGATAATTCATATCAACAGAGACCTCTGGGCCCATCCACATCCTGGCGCAGGGGTCGGTACAAACGTCCGAGGGGCAACCCTCGACCCACGGACAGGTGCCACCGGTGTGACGGGGTGGGACATTGGCATTTTCAATGTCCGACCAAACAGGATTTATCGAGACAGGAGGTGACACCAGCTCGTTATCCACATGACGTATATTCACCACCACCAGATAATACTCCACATGGTCCTATGCCGGGAGCCAATAATCAGGCCCCAGGCCAATATCCTATCCAATAGGGGTGCCCTGGTCCGGCAGTAGGTGGCGTCTTGTATTTGGAGCCTTTGGTATCGTTAACCATTAACGGCCGAAATCACATGTGTATGGTTGATACAGGCGCCAGGTATTCGTCAGTTAACACGTCACTCCCACGATCAAGCCAGAGGAGTGGCCGCTCTCGTGTGGAATAATCTGCGCTTTGAACACTCCTTCCTGATTTCTGACATATGTCCAGTGAACTTGATTGGACGAGACATTCTGTGTGATCAGAACGTGACTTTGATGATGAGTCCTGACAACGTCCAGCTGAGTTTTCCTGATGGAACTGTTCAGTACTGTGCTACAGTGAAAAGCTCCATTCATCAGATGCTCCAGGTTGAAGGGACTTCTGCTGAGTCTGGTCCAGCCGAATTTCAAGCTGAAGTTTGGTGGGGAGCAGTTCCTGACTTTACAACTACGCTCTTGTACGACACACTGCAGAGCTGGAACGCCTGGATTAATGTCATAAGATCTTATGACACGCCTCCTGATGTGGCACATTGCACGCTGAACTATGACCTTTGTGGTGATGGGGACTACGATGTGCTCTGGACAGGACTGCTTGAACATTGTCAAGAGACTGGTGAATTTCCAGTGGCTGAAATCATGGACATTTATGTGGCCCCGGAGGGAGTGGTGGCAGGCGTGAAATTGCCCGCACCGTTACTGCAACTGTATATGCTTGGCGATGTATCAGCTCCACATGTGTCATTGATGGTTGTGTCTGGTGCTGATGCGAAGAATTTAGGTCCTGTGATGAGACGCTGTCTTGCTGTAAGGGAATGGGTGCCTACACAAAATCCACACTTACACTATTCTCCAGAAACTGATACTTACAGGATCACACACAGATCATTCACATTATTGTTACCTGAGAAACATTCTCTGCCTAGATCACATGGCGGAGAAAACACAGACCATGTTGATACGGACAAACTGTTAGCCAGTTTGCCTGATACACTTTGGGCCAGGAGTTCTACAGATGTGGGCCTGCTGAGTGTCAACCCTGTATCGATCGTCCTGAAGCCAGGCACGGTTCCAATCTATAAACATCAATATCGACTCCGACAGGAGCAGATTGACGGTATAGAGCAAACTATTAAGGGTTTGCTGGAAGCTGGTGTGTTGCAGCCCACTGTTTCGAGCTGGAACACACCTCTACACCCGGTACCAAAAGCTGATAAATCTCATTACCGTTTAGTTCATGATTTGAGGCCTATAAATAAGGTTGTTGTTCCATCTAATTATGGTACTCCAAATCCTTATGTTATGATGAATGCTATTCAGCCAGAACACAAGTTTTTTACTTGTATTGACCTGGCGAACGCGTTCTTTTGTGTGCCTCTGGACGCTGGATCAAGGGATCTGTTTGCATTTACCTTTAAGGGGAAACAATTCACGTACAGTAGATTACCTCAGGATTCGTGGATTCGCCCTCTTTGTTCAATAATGTATTAAAGCAAGTCCTTACTGATTTGCCTTTGCCACCGGGAGTGGTTTTAATCCAATACGTTGATGATATTCTGATAGCAGCTCCGACTTCAGAAGCTATTATGCTGGCATCTGAAGCTGTGCTTCGACATCTAGCCCAGTGTGGTTTTAAAGTGTCAAAACACAAATTACAGGTGGGTCGTTCAAAAGTTCAGTTTTTGGGTAGGCTCATCTCTGGCTCTGGCCTGCAACTGACGCCATCTCAGAAAAGCTCCATTTTAAATCATTCTAAACCAGCAAATGTTAGGATGATGTTAAAATTTTTGGGGCTGATCAATTACAGTAAGAACTTCATTCCTGATTTCAGCCGTAAGGTGGCTCCTCTGCGGAACCTCATTTCGGCTGTGGGATATAAAAATTTTGTGTCCCCACTGCAGTGGACGGAGGAAGCTGACAGGGCATTTGTGGAGATTGAACTAGCTTTGTTTGATGCGTGCTCTCTGCAGTGTCCAGATTACTCCTGGCCATTTCACTTGGTAGTGGATGAAAAAGACGGATTTGTGAATGCCGTCTTGTTTCAAAGAGGGAAGCTGACTGAGAGACTACACGTTTTGATGTATGAAAGTGCACAATAAGATCAAATTCTGACCCTTCTCAATGTATTGTACAGCAGGTACGAGACGACTTGGCTGAGCTGAGCGCGTCTGAGGGGCTGGGCGCATCTTAAGGACTGGGTGTGTCTGAGGAGCTGGGAGTTACATCTGTACAGAGTGACACTGCATCTCGACCAGTTCCAGGGCCTGATACAACTTGAGGAAAAACTCAAAACAGACTTAAAATAACATTACATAAAAAGGGGACGTTGTTTGTTGTACATAATTGTTACAGGAAGAATGAATTTCCTAGCGGTGAGGTTAAGTGCGGTAACCACTTTTGGAATATTGTTTACAGGTCTCACTCTGTGGGTTGCAACGACAGCTAAGACAGGCTCCCCTGAAGTTGTTCACGACAATGTCAACAGATCTTGTGATGAGGACCCTAACTTCTTGCTCAGAAGAGGGGAAGGTGGAGAGTTTGCTGGCATGATGCAGAGAAGGAAGGTAAATGTTTTCTTTGTCCTGGAGACCGAGTGGAAGGGCAGCAAGGCTCACGGTGTTGGAGCAGGATTAAAGCTCTCTTACTTTGGTGTGGATAGTGGAGAAGATGGAGTAGAGGTTGTGTTGAAGGAGGTGTTGACATAGGATGTCGTGGTGGTGTGACATGTGTCTAATGGGGGATGTGTCTTATGGTTGAAGTATTACGTCTAATGCTAGGCAGTTGGGTTCGGATGTTTTGAGTTTTTTATACTGTATAGTTAAACACACCATTTCAAATAACTAATTAGATCAACATTTTAACTCTTCATACAGTGATGAGAGCTGGAAACAGTTATACATTTGATAAGTTATAGAATATCATTTTAATAAGTGCCTAAAAACAGGTTGGATATGAATGTTTGGGGTAATTTATACAGATTTAGTGCTGACTTTTTCTTATTTTTCATTTACAGGTCAATTCTGGACTGCTGATGATCTGTCAGCCCTGTGACAGAACGTGTAAGATAAAATTGTGAATAATTTATATTTGAAAAGGGGAAATGCACTTTACAATGTTTCCACAGCTGTGATGGACAAACAGAGGAACCTTACCATAACTGGGTTTACATTCCTCCCCTTTTTCAGCGGATTAATTAATGTTGAATGAATGTTTAATGTTGCAGTGTGAACAATGAAGGGAAGATCTATTTCCCTGCACCATTTTTTATCCTACAGGTAAAGGTGTGGAACATGCAGCAGAGCAGAACTAATCACATTAACTAACCAACTAATATTAAATGCCAAGGATTTCTCAATATTTGTTGAAACCTCTCAATTGTTGTTTACACCGTATGTTGAAGTTACATATGATTATTCTTACGCCTGTGAAGAATGAATGTGAGTTTGATCCAGGAGGTCCAGAAAGGATTAAAGGTTGTTGAGATGAATGAGTCAGACAGAATGTGAATGTTTCAGACAGATTAATGTGATTTTATATACATATATGTTTGTGCTTGGTGAATTAGCAGTACAATAGTTGTGTGTTGATAGATTTTTGAGAAAGGTGTACAGGGTTCTCACTATTTTTCTATAGATATAATTTAGTTTTATCAATTTTGATTCTTAGATCTGAACGATAATTAGAAATGTTTTAGAGGATACATTTTAGCTGCACCTTTGTTAAGAGTAAGCCTAGCGGTGAATTTTACTGATAGGAAATGTTTGTGGTAGAACATTCTGGTACAGAGAATAATATATATATATATAGGAAATGGATGTGAATAAGATAATTGAGTTTAACAGGTTATGGAAGAATTTTTGTGTTTTCTGTTCTGATCAGTTTAATCATAGGTTTAGTGTTAATTTTCTGAATGTGGTCTTAGCCCTTATCGCAGACATCTCTGAATAAGAGCAGTTGAGCTTTTTCTCAGATATCAGACTAGTCAACAGAGTAGTGTAGGGTTTTTCTCCTCACAGGTGTCTATGATGATGAAGATGAGATGGCCTGACTTGGCTAAAGCATAGTTTAGATTATTTGCTAAGGTTAACACATACCAGAAATGCACACACTGGAGCAGAGTATATGCAATGTTTTGAAGTTGTTAAGAGTTGATAAATCAAATTTGGGGAAATTTAAGGGTTTTTGAGAAAGTATTGAATTTATAAGGTCAAATTAAAGTCCAGTTGTTTTTTATTGAACGCCTTTTTAAAGGTATTGAATTTAACTTCATTATTCTTGCATATACCCTGTTGAGGCGTGATGTTTGATAGGAGGGACAGTCCGCTTCATTTTATTGTTTATTTTTTTTTTATTTGTTTTATGGTTTCATTTTTACATTTATTTTCGTTTGTTTTGTTTATTTCTTATTACATTTATTTGTTGTTTTGTTTGTTTTGTTTATTTCTTATTACATTTATTTGATGTTTTATTTTATTCTTTGTTTTTGGTTGATTTCTTTGCTTTTTGTTACATTTATTTTTTATTTTTTAGTTTTGTTTTGCGTTTCCAGCATATAAGCTCTGACGGTTACCATATATTTTCTTACGTAGTTTTGTTACCAATTAGTATTGATGCTTATTTTTATATAAGGGTTTTATATTCTGGGTGGGTAACTTAGATGTAATATTGCTGTGGGAGGGAATGTTAGAGATTTCCAATGTGTATCAAGTTTTTAATTGCATTCTCACATAGAACATATAGGATTTTGTTGACATGATGTTTGTCATGTCAAAAGGGGAATTGAAATATATTTCTATCAGTATTACATTACACCCACTATGCTCCATTATTTGTATTCACTTAATTCTGCCTTATAATGTGAAATGTGACACTAGGCAGAACGTTTTTCTCTCGGGCTTTATTTCCAATAGGGAAGAGTTTTTCAGTTACACGCCTGCACATGCAACACACCCAACATTTGATGATTGACATACAGAGCTGATAGCTTGTTGGCTGAGAGGCGGATCACTCACAGAGTAGGGGAAGTTCTAGGGCGGTTCCAAGGCGGTTCGGTTCCAGGATTGGTCCCACGAGGCGATGACGTCATCTAGAGGTATAAAACCGTGGTCCGCCTTCGAAGATGTGTGTGTGTGGACTTGTGCTCGGTGAGAGGTCTGTTGGTCGCTGTAAGGTTTATTCTTATAATGTACAATAAACCTGCCTAAAACTTGCACATTCGTTTCAGAGCTTCCCTTCAACTTTTGAACCGCAACACATTGATTCAACAGACCTTAGAGGATTATTCTGCCTCATAGCTGGAAGGTCTGTTCCTACATAGAACTAGAAAACCCCATTATAAACAGAAATACATATTTAATCATTCTTAAACTTTTAGCATAATATTCACACACTCTTATTCACATTATACACACACATATTTACAAGTTTAGTCTATCTGGTTTCACAACCCGTCTCCCAGACCTGGTTCTAGGAGTAGGTGAAAGTTTTGGAAGGCTCTGTTGTGGAGGTTCTTCAGGACTCTGTTGAACCAGTTCTGGATCAACATCCCCTTCCAGTACTTCTGGCTCTGTCGAAGGCTCCCTGGCAACCAAATGACGACGATTTCGCCTAATCGGTCCATGGGGTCCTTCCACAATGTATGAGCGTGGAGTATAATGTGTGGTAATCACTGCTCCGCTTGTGCCTTGATCTTTAATCCACACCCCTTGTCCTGGAGTCAGTTTGCTAAGAACCCTTGCTCTGTGGCGTGAATCATACCTCTCTGTATCATTTATCCTCCTCTATTTCTCTTTTCGAGCAACAATGTCAACGTCTGGAAGAAATGGCCTCAACGATGATGGAAGTGTCGGCACCGTTGTACGAAGCCTCCTTCCCATAAGAAGTTCTGCTGGGCTGTAACCATTCCAAAGTGGTGTTGCTCTGTAGGTGAGATACGGATCGGCTGCCTTTATCAACAAGTTCTTTACTGTTTTAACAGCACGTTCAGCTTCCCCATTGCTTTGTGGATATCTTGGGCTACTGGTAATATGGTTAAATCCATATAACTTTGCAAATGTAGCAAAAGCAGCACAGGAAAACTGAGGACCATTATCTGTAATCAATTCTTCTGGAATGCCGTGACGAGCAAACATAGATTTCAGATGAGGAATCACATCAGATGATCTTGTGGGACTTAGTTGAGCAATTTCCACAAATCTTGATGCATAATCCACAACCAGAATATATTTTTTTCCTTGCAGCGTAAACATATCAGCCCCAAGTTTTTTCCATGGTCTGTCTGGATACTGTGATGGCATCAGCGGTTCTGTACAATTTTCTCTCTCTCTGTTGCAGGTTTGGCATATTAAAACCAGTTATTTTAACTGCTGGCTCAGTCCAGGCCACCATACTGACTGCCGCGCTCGTTCTCAACATTTCACCACACCCAGATGTCCTTCGTGTAGTCTCATGAGCACATCGTTTCTCATGGTTGAAGGAATAACAAGTCTCTCGCCCAGACCATCCTTTACTGTAAGAAACGCCTTTTCTGCCCAATACAGTCTGAGTGCTGGTTCGCAGTTATAGTGTGCAGGCCATCCTTCCACACACAGCTGCATCACACGTGCACATACACTGTCCCTTTTCAGCTCCTCTCAGCTCATCAAGGTAACCAGTGCTTGCAGGTAGGTTTCGTACCACATCATCCACGTAAATGTTTGAGTCTTCTTTGAGTCGTGTTATTGAAAGAGTCCTCAGGCAAAACGTGTCAACGTGATTTCTTTATTTCAGATCACCCTGCTTCCAGCTTAGCCATCAGCCTTACAATCAGCGTCACCTGGCACCCTGAGCCTGGCGCTCCTTTTATGACATCATCACAAGTGGCCATCTGTAGTTTTCCCCCAGGCCTCACATTAACACCACAAGAGTGATGGCGGCATCTTCCAGGAGAGTGTGTTTTGACAACATCTGTTGAACAGTACCCTGGATATTCCACCAGCTGATGTCCTACCAGGGACCACTGTGGAGAGTCTGCATGTGTTTTTAGAGGATGCAGCTTTTCCACTCCATGAAAATCTTATGCAACCATATCCTGGTAAGATTATTAAAAAATTATGAGGTTGTTTTGGTGGGATACAGCTGAGCTAGGAGAGAGAGATGAACTAGTCTGTATTCAGCTTTGGGAACAAATAAAGTTATCATTACTACTTATATTATGACTGTTATGACTCTTTTATGATGTTTTGTTACTCAACTTTTTTAGATACCTTTATTAAATGGCTTTTCTATGTATATGAATGATTCTGTAAAGTACTCTGAGACAACTTTGTTTTGAACAGGTTCCAAATAAATAAACCAAAATTGCATTATTAGTAACAATTTTGATATTCTTTCATGCACAGGCTCAAATCTGGAGGAAACGCATCTGGTTTACAACTACCTTCACAGCAGGGCTCGCAGAACAATCGAGAATGCCTTTGGCATCTTGGCATCCAGATGGCGGATCTTCGGCCGCCCGATGGAATATAATCCATCCAAAACAGTCCATGTGGTAAAAGCATGTGTGGCGCTACACAACTGGCTGGCGTACAATGACGACTGTAGGCAGTACATCCCCACAAACTATGTGGACACTGACACGCCATCAGGAGACATCTTACCAGGTAATTACGCACACACTCACTCACACACACACGTATATGTACAGCTTATACCCAGGGCTGGACTGGGACAAAAAATCGGCCCGGGCATTTTGAGCAGAGTGGCCCACAGTGATGGCATAGTTACATTGAAAAAGTAACTTAGTTAAGTTACTGATTAGTCCTTGGGAAAAGTAACTTAGTTAAGTTACTGATTACTTGATTTGGAAAGTAACTAAGTTAGATTACTAAGTTACTTTATTAGTTACTTTCAGCAGCTGCTAACAAGAACCCTCTGTCACAATACATAAAAAATTTAAATGTTTTAATAAAATAATTACCAATTAAAAATATTCAAAAAACATAATGGTCTTTCTTGACTTTATAAAACATAAATACTTTTGATAAAAAATAAGGTATTTCTTGATTTCAATATCATAAATGAAGGTTGAATGAATAAAGAAATACTTGCTTTATATAAAAAAAATAGTGTCTTTACTTCACTAAACAAATAATATGTTTACAAAAAAGACTTATAAAATGATTATTTTGAAAATGTTTCAAGTGAACAATACGTTTGTATAGGCCAACTCTTTCAGGGATGAAGATGTTCACATCCTTGATAGAGAGGAACGATGGTTTGAGAGAGGAGTAAAGGAGGTCATCTTTGTGAAAAGAAACCGTCCATCATTAAACAGAGGTGGAGGCCTCTGGGTTCAACTGTCCCCCTCTTACAATGCTGTTGTTGCTAGTATCACTCAGCCCTCTGTGAATACACTGTCAGAAAAAAAGGTACAGTAGGGGTACATTTCTGTATATTCTAGTACATTTCTGTCCCCTGAGGTACATCCTGGACTTTTGTACCCATATAGAGCTAAAAATTGGACCTTATGGCACATATTTGTACTTTTTGAAGTACTTTTATGTTCCCAAGTAGTTAATAGTACATACATGTACCCCCTGTATGGATGATTTTAGGGTACAATTTCAGAAGATGGACATTGAGGCAAGAATTTTTTTTATAAAATCAATGTAATTTGAAGGTAATATTCAAATGAAGTGGTTGAGTGACTTTTGTTAGGTAT
The DNA here is from genome assembly GCA_038048925.1 of Garcialebias charrua. NCBI lineage: Eukaryota > Metazoa > Chordata > Actinopteri > Cyprinodontiformes > Rivulidae > Garcialebias > Garcialebias charrua. Next base: position 22,485 of record JBBPBX010033173.1, on the reverse strand, counting down.
TCTTGATGGAAAAATACTTAAAGGAAGATTTGTGTTTTTAATAACTAACATTTATCTTTACAATGTCTAACATATATAAATATCTTAAACACACACACACACACACACACACACACACACACACACACACATATATATATATATATATATATATATATATATATATATATATACATATATATATATATATATATATATATATATATATGGCAGCACGGTGGCACAACTGGTAGAGCTGCTGCCTCTCAGCGAGAAGGTTGCCGGTTCAAATCCCGGTCCGGGGCCTTTCTGGGTGGAGTTTGCATGTTCTCCCCGTGCATGCGTGGGTTTCCTCCGGGTACTCCGGTTTCCTCCCACAGACCAAAAAACATGCTTGTTAGGCTGATTGGTGACTCTAAATTGACCCTAGGTGTGAGTGTGAGAGTGGATGGTTGTTTGGTGTGAGTGAGACAGGTCCCTCTTGTAAATGAGTCCCCGTGACTCAACGAGGCTAGCCTGTATAAATAAAGGTTGAATGAATGAATGAATATATATATATATATATATATATATATATATATATATATAAATTTGATGAAATATGTTTTTCACATTGGCAAAGGACAATTTGAATTTCTGTCTGTCATAAAACTATTTGTTCCTAAGGGGCGGGTTTTTCTTTTCTAAATTTACTTAATTTGGTTGAATCACCTGTCAAATAAGAGTAGCCAACACTAATTGACTGTAAGTGTTTTTGAATTTAACCCGGCCAAGTGTAAAATCGTTTTATTCCCACACCAGTAGGTGGCGGTAATGTACCTTTCAGTTGTTTGCCAACCGCGCCAAAAAAGAAATCAAGAAGAAGAATTGTTTTATTCTGGCCTGCTGGTTGTGGAGGAGGGAGAAACTAGTACAATGGCCTTTGCTGGCCTTTCAACCGAGGACCTGTTAAGAAAACTTAAAGATGAAGGCATAGAAGTCTCAGAAGCAGAAGAACAGAGATTCAGAGGTAAGCTAAAATAAATGACGTATGTATGTATCTGTAAATTAGCCGTTAGCCAAAATTAGCATAACCCTAGCTAAGCTAACCTACGCACTAACTTTAAAACTGTGTCTTTGTTGTTTGATTTAAAATAAAATGGCGCAATAAGGAAATGGCAAATTATCCTCTGGTTAATTTGTGTTGTTAAAAGGGTGACCATACAAACCCCAATTTATAGGGACAGTTTTGGACTAACGGTCCTCAGTTTTATAGTTTTATGAACGAGGTAAAAATGCTACGTCATGTCACGGTAGGCGGGAATAGCGTGAGTAAGCGTGTTGCGCACAACAACTAAAGTAGCTAGTCGCACGGCTAAACGTTGCAAAGGAAAAAAGAAGAGCACACCACTTTAAAAAAATAAATATAGCAGACAGCAAACCATCCATTAAAGCTGTCCTGTGCTATGGTATGCGTGAATTTATTTATGTTGTTCGAACTGCGTTAATCATTGTCGTGATGAATATGTGTGTCATGGTCGGAAAGTGTTGACGACAGTCACTGTCCAGAAAAAATAACGAGGCAGGAATGTGTTGTTTTTGTTTTTACTAATAACGAGGACCCAAATGCTAGAAGCTAAAGCTTTTACTAACAAACAGAATAACAAAAGTCACGACGAGAGGACAGAGGGTAGCTGCAGCGTGGGTGAGAGTGGGATAAATAACACGACTGGCTGTTTATTTTTCCTATGGTGACACGTTACAATATGCAGTGAAACCTAATTTTTATTTATTTTTATTTACCCAGATTTAATTTCAGAGTTATGATCATCTTAGTTTGTTAGTTAGTTTATGCATTTCTTTACAAACTAAATATATATTGATTCTTTTTTTTAGGCTACAGTATTTGCATTGTCTGATAAAAATGAAAGTAATTCCAATACATTTGGTTGATGATCCAGTGCTTATTTCAACTGATGACTAACTTTAATCTAGTCATTTTTGTCAAATATGAGAAACAAAAGCTCAGAATATTGTTCAATTAATTTAAAATCAGGATTATTTTATTTTTTGCCATGCATTGTTGAACATTACTGTTTTACTCTTTCAGATAATGATGTGGATGGTGATACAGTTGACTGTGGCCTCACAGAGAGCATGATTGCAGTACTTTTTCAAGGATCTTTCAAGAAGCAACTGAAGTTTAACCAGTTTTTGTCCATGCAGAAGGAGTCAGTAATAACACTTGCTTTAGAGCCTGTGCCTCCAGAGGAATATCAGCAAAGTACTTCAACAGCTTCATCCAGGTAAATGTATGAATACAGCTTCAGTTATCCTTAGTGTCCATATAGTTGGTGTGAATTAAATAGATTTCCTATCTACTTGGATATAAAATCTTACCTAAAGTATTAAACTTAAAAAAATATTAGGAACAAAGTCTTTAGATGCATGTCAAATATTCTAAATGCATTTATTTTTAGTTGATCAACTTTCACGTTAAGTTAAACAGACAGTGAAAAAATTGTGTAAGTTAATTTTCAACCAGAAAATTTAAAAATATTTTCCTTTACAGGCTTGCAACTAGTGTGGGACTGCCTGCTACTTTTGACATCCCAGCATTTCCCAAAGCTCTGCAAACTAAACTTGACAACAAAGAATCGTGCCACAAAAACCCCAAAGACAGACACACAATAATCCGAGTCCTCTATGAAGCTGTTGCACAGTACACAATGCAAGTTTTTTTTTTTCTCCCAAAATCAACTACTGTATATTCCTTAATATTGGGATTGTGTTGACGGTTTTGTTTTACAAATGTTAACACTTAACCCGCCATTGTTTCAATTTGTGCATGTTATAGGTATCCCACAAATGCAGAATATGTCCAGGCTGTAAAGATGTTAATTGTGAAGTACCCCTTTCTCAGGGATTATGAGGGAAATGGTTATGTAAGTGAAAACGTACAGCAATATACTGTATTTAGTGTCCTCAGCATTAGGGATTTCACAAGGACAGAATAGTTCCTGTCTGTCTGGACAGCATTAATGTAATAATAAGCTATTGTTTACATTTTCAGTGCAGAGTGAGTTGTTACTATCATATATGTCTCTCTTTCAACCAGCATACATGGCACGTCTCTGAAGCGTAAATTTAAATTTGAGCGTGCACCCCTGATTGACAACGATGAAGTGAGACGTATTAAGGAGAAGTTTGGGTTTATGGCTTCAAGGCAGCCTGTTGAATCTGCGAGTACAAGTGAGAGAAATGTTTTCAAGGTCAGAGCAGGAGAACTTCTTAAAGGAAGGGGAACTATCTTGATTTACTTACAATATACAAAACAACACCATGAAATATTTGTATAGTGTCCAAAATAGATTAAAAATACAAACACAAATATCTGTAGGTGTTTGTTAATATATCCAAGACACATACTTGCATTTTTACATTACATGAGAAAGCCCTGACACACTTTACATAATTTTTCACCATTAAACAAATCATAGAAGATTTATATAAGATCTGCTTGATTTGTTTTATAAGTATGTGGTCAGTTAAAGCAGTCAGTGGTCAGATCTTTAAATAATATAAAGGGCATTCCCAATCTTAAATATTACAGTTCTAAGTGCTAGAGATGTATTTAAATCAAATTTGCTATTGTGGACATTATTCCTTTTCATTCTCATTGCTTAGGTTCCTGATGTCCTTGGTGAGGATCCGTTTTCCATTGAGGCTCATGTGAAGGTCTTACACAGCCAGTACCAGAAGGTGCAACCAGACACGAAAATTGTCAAAGATCGTATGCAACAGACCTTTGCATGGCGGCAAAAGGAGATTGCAGATGGGATGACTTTGGTAGACACGCTTGAGAAGTACCCTTTCTTAAGGATGTTTACGGGTGTAAGTACCTTAACGTGAAATAATTTTTTTCATCCTGGTGTGGAGTACATTAATCTAGACAAATGTGATGCGCTATGTGTAACAACTGTGTCTGAGTGCTTAGGGGAGTCGTACTGTGGGTTCTTGTTCAATCCCCCATTCCATCCGTTTCAATTGTTGTGTGCTTGGGCAAGACACTTCACCCACCTTGCCTGTTGGTGGTCAGAGCACTCGGTGGCGCTGGTGCATGGCGGCCTCACCTCTGTCAGAGTGCCCCAGGGCAGCTGTGCCTACATTGTAACTTACAACCATCAGTGTGTGAATGAATAATGTTTGAAAATTGTAAAGTCTTTTAGTGTCTAGAAAAGTTCTATGTAAGACTAATTCATTGTTGTTGTTTTCTATTATTATTATTATTATTATATTATAACAACAAAGTCAGATTTATTATGTCTTGTCCTAAATCTGTATTTATATTCTGTCTATTTCATTGTATGTAAAAGATTAAGCAGTAAAAGAAGGTTTGCAGGGGCTTCTTAAGCTACTTGTGTTCATCTGTATGTGGCTTTTTCAGGTGTACAATATGTTTTTAAAAACAAATTTATTTTAATTTAAATAAGTAAATGTACCAGAAAGGTAAATGTTTTAACAAAGTTTGAACAAGTGGTATTCAGTCAAACTGTTAACAGCACAATATTTGTTCTTCTGCAGCTGTGTGATGAAGTGCAGCGTATTCATCCTGCAGTAGGAAGCATGCAACAACGATTCAGTGAAGGTTTTGCCTGTATTGTGCCAAAAGTTCTTCATCTGACCCAGGGGAAGTCACCTCTGTACCAGCTTTACCAGGAGGCAAGAAAGGAGGCTCTCACTGAAGAAGTACCAGGTACATTTTATGTTGTTTTCCATTCTGCTGTTTTCAGGTTCACATTTAAAATTCTTATTTGTCTTGTTTATTTTGTGTACAGTATGTTGTTGGTTAGGCATATAGTAGCCTGGCCCTCGCCTTCCTGCACAACTCCGCTCAATTCTCATTTCCCTTCACTGCACAGTCTGGGACTTCTCTCATTAACAACCATTTCTCCGGTAGATTTTTGTTCGGACCAATCAGAGAACAGAAGGGACGGAGTTTTGGACCCTAACCCACGCCCCCACCTGTCCCAGCGCGCAGAGCCCTATAAAAGGGCTCTGCCAGCGCGCAGTCAGCGAGCACCGGCATGTTCTCATTCAAAGCGATGCAAAGCGATGCAGAACTGTTTTATATGTGACACAAATTTATTAATTTCCCCTTCTTAATCCCTTATCTGGAGTTTTCTTTTGTTTTTTGGGCCAAAAGTCAAGTGATCGCTCGCGCCCTCCTCCTTCTCTCCCTCCGCTGAAATGAACAAGGAAATGGCTGTCACGAGAATTAAACTCGGGTTTTACGTTGCTGACCGAGTCCCATCAGATGTTCTGGTCTTCTGGTGAGCTGGACCAGCGATCCATGGTTTTATTGTATTTTATTAAAACGTTTTATTAACATATAAACACAGAATTTCCAGCGCGGCAGCCGGCAGCAAGAGAAAAGCTGCAGGAGGCGGAGCAGTTGTCAAGTTCACCAGAGCACGGGGAGCAGCCATACATGGCTCTGAGGGGAGGGAGCAGAATGCTTTCCCTGTTCAAAATATCCAATGGTTTTGTTCCTCAGCAGAGCCCACGCCTCCAGCAAGAATCGTTTTAAAATGGAGAGGTCCCAGACCCTAGTCTGAAGCGAAGTGAAGGACAGGGTGTGGTTTTAACCAGGCTAGGTATATAGCAATAAAGCAAAATAAATTGCAGCGTAAGACTAATGACTATTTTCAGCTTTTTGCTAACAAATTTAAAATGCTTTATCAAAATATGAAGAAATAAAATGCTGAATAAGTATCATCTTTTGTCTCACAGATATTGACCTAAGAGCTGCCCTTATTTTTCTACCGTACGTCTTCAGGGAGAAGATGGACCTTTTTATCTTGCTTGGAGAGGTATGTCTTGCAACTTGCAAATATCTGTTGTTCAACTTATACAGCAAAGTTAGTGTCTGAAACATTTCTATAGTCTATTTTTGATATATTTTATATTAAAACAAATCTATCTGAAAGGATGCTGTAATTACATTGGGTTAGAATACACATGATTTGATGTAATTTACACTACATTTTATTCCCCGCTGTAAGGCTCTTGAGTTAATTTGCTGTTGTGTTTTTTGTTTTCTTTTCTTTTTGATTTCATACAGTGTGAATCTCAATCCCCATTCCCAACAATTCAGTTGACTGGTCAAGACTGGAAAGTGTTGTTTACCGGGAGAGCTCCGAACATCGTGAAGGCAGACGGTGTTGAGGTGTGTCGCACTCAAACAGTTGATGAAGGGATCATCTCAGCCTTTTGCACATACTTCGTCTTCAATCTGGCATACCCAAGGCACCTGAAGAACACTAATGTTCCTCCAAAGGTACATTGCAAGAATAGTTGTGAATGGGGACCAGCCTCTGCCGTTAACAGTCACAAGGAAAATAAATCTCCTCTACTGACACTATGCCTCGTCCCTACCGATGCCCCAAATGCTCAAGGAGAGCTTTCACCTTGATGAAGCTGATTCAGCACATAGGACTTATTCATGCACATGAAGCCAACTTTAAAATTACATGTGGACTTGATGATTGCCAGTCCACATTTACAAAATATGAGTCTTTTAGACGACATGTGTACCGAAAACACAGAGACAAAATTTTAGGGTCTGACAATGATTGTGGTGAAAGTGAAAGGGAGGTTGTTATTGATAACTTGGCTGAGCCTTTGACAGAAAATGTTATTGATAGTCCTCCCTCTTATGGTGAGCTGTTAACTAGTTTCAAGGACAATTTTTTTCTGTTTATTCTGAAATGCAGGGAAAAAAATCATCTTCCAGTTTCTGTTCAAGAGGAGATTGTTGACGATGTTAATTTTTTAATGTGTTTTTTCAAGGAGAATTACGATGCTTTTATTGCTTATCACATGCAGAAAATTGGCTTTGATATCTCAAAGAGTCCAGAACTAGAAACTGTCATACATTCTAATGATTTTTTTATTGAAGCGACAAAGGCTATTCGATCTCCATATTTGATGAAAAAGCATTGCAAATCCAAGCTTGATATGATTGAGCCTATCCACTGTAAATTAAGAAACTCGGAAGGACAGACTGTTGGTTCATTTTCATATGTACCCATTGATAAAGTGCTGAAACGTTATTGTTCACATGATGACGTTCAGGATAAAATATTTTCTGCAAGTAATCCAGAGACAGATGAGTTTCTAACGGACTATTTAGGACATTATAGATGTTCTGCATTCAGAAGCAGTGCCACTATTTTGGCAAATAAAATACATCTTCAACATTGACACCTTATGGATTCTCTGTGGGAAAATGCTGATCCCTCAATCGTATGACTGCCACTTTCATGCATACAGACTCAAAGTTGATTCAGAATGGACTTTGCTGAAAGCAGGAGATGAAATGGACTTTCAGCCAAATGACACTTATACTGTTGATGACATTTTGTATGCCACAGTTCGACATTCTTTGTAAGTTTTAAATGAAGTGTGAAAATGGAAAATAAAGTTTATTTTTGAAGTTATCTGTGATTACGTGTGATGGTTTACACTATAAAAGTCAATGAAAGAAAAGCCCCCCCCCCCTTTTTTTTGTGTGTATCTTTTTAAGAGGGTACAAATTTGTCATTAAAGGTACAATTCTGACCTTTATAAGGTACAAACTACAAGGGTACAAATAAGTACCCACTAAAGGTACAATTCTGACCTTTATAAGGTACAAACTACAAGGGTACAAATAAGTACCCACTAAAGGTACAATTCTGACCTTTATAAGGTACAAACTACAAGGGTACAAATAAGTACCCACTAAAGGTACAATTCTGACCTTTATAAGGTACAAACTACAAGGGTACAAATAAGTACCCACTGTTGAGGGTACATTAGCAGTACCTTTGAGGGTACCACCCCAGTGACAAGCCAATGTACCCTTTAAGGTACAATCGAGTACTTTTTTTTCTGACAGTGTAGCAAACAACCATCAGGGTGCTAATGATCCATTGTTAGGCTGATGGTCCTCCTTGATCATGTGAGCAGCTGGTTTCAGCTGTCATCAACAAACTGGTTGATCCACTGTGAGTCAAGTCAAGTCTATTTTATTTATATAGCACAGTTAAAACAGATAAACTGTTATCAAGGTGCTTCACACACACAACACAAAAGAGGTTTAAAAATGTACAGAACAGTATCACACACCAATGGTAAAAATTATGATATTAACAGCGGTAAAAGTATAATAAAAATGTATAAGAGCAATATTAAAATGAAAACACAGTAAAAAAAAATATATACACTACGTCAGCTCACACAGTTTGAAATAATAGAGAAAAGATGATTTTTTTAGCAGGGATTTGAACATGTGAAGGGAGGAGGCCTGTCTAATGTTGGGGGGCAGGTTGTTACAGAGTTTCCACAGTGAGAGGGTGATATTTATAAGACTGAGCTGAATACAGCACCTCAGACTGAGGAAGTCTTTCTGATGAAAGATGAAACGTTTCTACAATTGTTTTGTTTTGTTTTTTGAATGTCCAGAGGCCCAGACATAGTTTTTTTTTAGATTTTTACCTGGATTATTGAGCATGCATCAGGGTCATCAGCACAGACTCCTTAGCTCCTTAGCTGCATGTGGATTTCCTTGAAGAGGAAGAGAACAGCTGCTAACTTCTGGAAATAACACACAAAGAGGTAAAAAAAAAGTTAATAAGATTATAATTTTAAATTAAAAAGGTAATAGTACAGTAATAGTAAAAGAACAATACCTCTTTTTGAGCAGTTGAGGTGGTTGAATCTCTCATCTCTCATCATCAGGGCTCCAGGACATGCTGACACTACTGTATCAGTCTGAGTTTTTTCATAAAGTGCTGAAGTGTTGACGTGATGGAAAACGTCTTAGCAGCGTTCAGTAAAGCCTGCAGCACATCAACAACATTTCAGACATGATTCAGAGATCATTAAAAACTCCTATTTGTGTTATTGATCTGGAATGATTTGAATTACCTGAGAAAAGTTGCAGCTGCTGATCGGTGTTTACAAGCTGTTTTCTTCGTTCACGTTCGGATGATGTGGTTAGTCCGTTCAAGTGACGTGTGTTGCTGCTGCAGGTCTTGTGAAACCGCGTCCATGCACAGCTTTAATTTGCGCAGGTCTTTTAACAACAGGAGACCGCAACAACATGCTAATACTGTAATGCTAAGTGCTAACGCGTGCTGCCTGCAAGATGCCGCGCTGAAACTAGGTCGCATAGAGCAGACGTCACGTCACTCCTTGATGAGTCCTGTCTCACTCGTCCTCCTCTCAGGCTGCAGGGAGGAACTTTCAGCTCGGTGTGAGCACCTCACAGTCCAGTTTCTGTCAGGCACGCTGGTGTCAGGTTTCAAGGGAAGGGGCTGGACGGAAGAGTGCTGAGAGATTTCATTGGATTAGCTCGAGATCGTTCAAGAAAATCAACCAATCGGCCGTCGCGATTGACAAAAAAATATCTATAATTTATTTTTTTGGTTCATGAGTGACAGCGGCCCATAAATCGCATAAATCACCGACAGCCCACCGGGGATTTGCCCGGTACGCCCGAATGGCCAGTCCAGACCTGCTTATACCGTAGCTCATCTGTACAGTACAACACACCCCACCCACTATAACAATTTATTTTCTTGTTTCCTATCCATATAGGAGAATGGACCTTAACACAAGGGCTGCGTTTCATTGGCTAATGCCCATTTCACGTCACAGCGCAGCTACCACGTCCATGACCGTCTCACAAACAAAAGCTACAGTAGTAATAAACACATACTAATTTACGTTGTGAGCTAGCATACTGGCAGAAAGGTTTTGCGTCAGGGCTGGAAAAATGGTCCTCCACTGTCAGTGGGGTATCTGTACAGGAGATGTCAGGTACCCTGACCGTATTTGTGGAAGTAAAATTCAGTTTTCCTAAATGTGAAACTGAATGCCTTGCTTGGATCAAAGCTTGTGCACGACCGCATTTGCAGCTCAACTGTCGAAGAGTCAATAAGAACAAAGGAGTGTGTGCTGGTGTAAGTATTATTGCTTTGCTTTCTTTGTGTTTGGTGAATGGGGATGTTTTGATTGATTATTTATCCATTTGAGATTCTGCTTTACAGCTTCAGTAGTGTTATCCATTTTGTAGTTTGATGAATGGGTAGATTTAATTGAGTGGAATACAATTTTACACACTGTTTCAGTATCTATGATAAATATGTATTGCAATAAATATTTGATTTGATTTGATTTATTTATTTATTCATTTTATAAAAACACAACCATAATACATACATGAAAAATAAAAAAATAAAAAACAAACATATATAAAATGAAAGGCGGCAGAAGAAGAAAAAATCTTATTTTTTCTGTCCCTTATACTCCAATAAACAATTCATATAACCAACTCATTTGATTTCCATAACTTGGTTTCAACCTTCATGAAACTCATTAAACAAACAACTCATTAGATTTTCAAGAAAAGGAACAACTAACTTTACATTTTTTTAATTGTATAATATATATTGTATATATTTTATACCTTCTTCATCACATGTAACATATAATTTCCAACATGTTTAAATGTATAATTTTAATCGGTTAAGCTTAAGCAGTCTTTTGAACGCAGCCATTGATTCAATCACTTTAATGTCTGATTCCAATTCATTCCATAGTCCGATTCCTCGAATTATGGTAGACCCAGCTAACATTGAACGTTCAGACAACGTCCTCTGAACGTTGTCATCAACGTCCTCTGAACGTTTGCAGAAAACGTTCACTGAACGTCCAAATGAAACTCCATAAAACGTTCAGAGAACGTCCCCTGAATGTTCAGAAACTGTCCCCCGAACGTTCAGAGAACGTCCCCTGAATGTTCAGAAACTGTCCCCTGAACGTTCAGACAACGTCCTCTGAACGTTGTCATCAACGTCCTCTGAACGTTTGCAGAAAACGTTCACTGAACGTCCAAATGAAACTCCATAAAACGTTCAGAGAACGTCCCCTGAATGTTCAGAAACTGTCCCCCGAACGTTCAGACAACGTCCCCTGAATGTTCAGAAACTGTCCCCCGAACGTTCAGACAACGTCCCCTGAATGTTCAGAAACTGTCCCCTGAACGTTCAGAAACTGTCCCTTCAACGTTCAGACAACACAAACTTTTCAAGTTCCCAATCCACAGTTTTAAATTGAGATTTATTAGTGGAATCATGATGATATGTAGTTGTGCAAATAACTCTTGGCTATGAATTAATTCTACAGTACTAACATTAAAAATAACAGAGTCGAAAGTTATGATAAAAGAATCAGTTTATTACACATAAAGGCATCAGTATCATAATATAAAACAAATCCGTATATGAATAAAAAAATGCATAACTGGCATCAGTTGTAACAAAATAGGTACAAAAATAGGTACAAAAAGAATCTGTACATGGCATGCTATGCATATGAAAAATATAATGCATCTACTTCAAAACTGCGTTGAGGCAAACAAAGCTAGGAACCACATTTGACCATCCATTGTGCAGCAGGAAACATGGTGGAAACCGTTGGTTTAAGGTTTACAAATCACTCCTTACATTTTTCCTTTATCCTCTTTAACATAAATTAAAGGATTAACAGAACAGCATAACACATAAAATGGAAAAGTCCACCTTTGGTACCTTTAAAAAAACAAAAGCTTTAGAATTACATTGGAGGGAGCTTATCAACTGGTGGCAAAACAAAATGTACCAGTACACAAACAAATCTAAAAGTACACAGCTCACATAGCTTTGGTCTGTACTTAACATTAATTTGTTTTTGTTTTTTATTAACATGCCTTCATTTTTCTTTTGGATTTATAGCTGCAACACTGGCAGTAACACGAGAAATATGAAAGCTATATAAAATTACAGTCCCACCACAAATATGTTTAAAAAGTGTGCTGGTCATAATATTTTAAATAAGTTGATTTATTTCAGTAATTCCATTCAAAAAGTGAAACTTTCATTAAACTGATTTCAAGTTTATTTCTTTTAATGCTGATAATTAAAACCAACAACTAATGACAACCCTAAATTTAGTACCTCAGAAAATTAGACTATTACTTGAGATTAATTAAAAAAAATGTTTATAAATGTTGGCCAACTGAGAACTATGAACATGAAATGTACAATATGTACATCTTTGAATACTTAGTTGGGGGTCCTTTTGCAAGGACCATGGTACCATGTTCATACTTTTCAGTTGGCCAACATCTATAAAAATCCTTTTTTTTATTTTTTATCTCAAGTAATGTAATTTTCTGTTACCGGTAATGAATTTGGGCTTTTCATTAGTTGTCAGTTATAATCATCAACATTAAGAATTTTTTTAAAAATATATCAGTCTGTGTGAATGAATATAATATACAAGTTTTACTTTTTGAATGGAATTACTGAAATAAATAAACTTTTTCATATTCTAATTTTATGACCAGCACCTGTATTTGCATCTCTCCCCCCAAAAAATGTGTTCCTCAGTTCTGTGTGAGCCCGTGTCCTCCACTTCTTTGTGGCACATTTTAAATGTCCTGTGTGACCCTCCACCTCCACTTCTTGTGGTGCATTAAATGTCCAGTGTCCACTTCTTTGTGGTGCATTAAATGTCCAGTGTGAAAGCCTCACCTCCACTTCTTTGTGGTGCATTAAATGTCCAGTGTCCACTTCTTTGTGGTGCATTAAATGTCCAGTGTGAAAGCCCCACCTCCACTTCTTTGTGACACGTTTTAATTGTCCAGTGTGAGCGCATGTCCTCTACCCTTTTTGCATGTTTTAAATGCTCTGCAGCATGAGTCCTTATAAAATCCTCTCTTGCCGCAGAATCCCCATTCATGATTCCATCTGCATTTGCAAAAAAACAAACAAAAACAAAAAAGAGTAATTAGTCATATGCAAAGGCAATCTGGAAAATGCACAGTGCCTTGCTGGGGTCTCCCCTATAACTGGATTAATAAATAATAAAAAAAACATCCATCCCAGCAAATGTTGATAGGTGGCTTGTTCACCGTCAGTAAGGAAGAACAATCTGTTGAGCGATCTGGTTCAAGTTCAGAGTTATGTGAAATGTGAACATCCAATTCAGAGGGAAAATCATAAGAATGATTGGCATGATGGTCTGAATGAATACTGCCATGATCATCATCTGAAAAGGACCCATTTACAGGAATATCTACAGTTTCTGCATGGTTCATTGGTGCCATCATCATGAAGAGAGTCAGAACTTTCAAGTGATTCACTGTGTTCACTATGCATGGCAATGACTTCATGCTGAAATGCAGGAGAATTTTTAACAAAATCTTGAGAATCATCTTGGTCATCATCTAAACACTTAAATTTCCGCTTGGCAGCAAGATGAGTTCGTCTCCAAAGAGTAGATTTAGGAACAGAATAAATGTTTTTTGCCATTGTCAATGAGAGTTTAACCCTAACCCCAAGCCTCAGTTTCAGTTCCTCCACATAGGACAAACAGGTTTAACAATGTCAATCAAAACAGTTTGTTCACATGCAAATGAGGAACATCAGCCTGACGGTCATTAGAGGCCTTGATGACTCACAGGGTGCTCATGCAATAACAGCATTGGGGGATGGGGGGAGGGACAACAGTTCAAGTCTCAAGTCTGTAGTAAAAAAGGTTAAAAAAGTAAAAATAATCTTTCCACTTGAACGTCTTCAAGTTTCTTCACCTTATCCAGCTGAGTGAACTCTTTCGATCTGTATGGTTCAAACCGTTCAGAAGCTTTGTGTTTGCTTTAAACACTCACCGGTCTCAGAGTTTATGTAGTTCTTGTCAGTTGATCTGTTGAGAGTCGCTGCGTAAGTGACCTCCACAACCTGGACGTGTTCGTTTCTCTCTTCCTGTTCGGCGACCACGAGCACTGGAAGAGGGATTCAGGCACCGTCATAGGACTCCTAAACCCAAACCCGATGAAACAGAGAGACGGGAATGACGGGGTGAGCTGCGTTCTGTTTTAAAGTTCCAGAAGAACCACAGTCTGACGGTTACAGAACATCTAGAACTGATGCTGAGGAAACAGCTGCTCACTGGAGAAAGTTTTAGCTTTAGAAGCAAAACTCAAATATTTTTGAGGCTAGCTAACTCTGAAATTAAGTAAAACATCTGAAGTTGCAGTTCAAAAGCCTTAAACCTGTCTTGGTGTAACTTGGAAGCAGCTTATAAATTATAATTAATTCAGAATAATTTAATGAGCAAACACAAACCTTCATTATTCAACTGGGGTTAGGAGCATAAGGCCTCAAGCCCTTACCTTTCTTGTTGGTATCTGCTGACCAGGGATTTGGATTTGGTTCAAGCATCAAGATCCAGCTGCAGGGCGGTGCTCCTCTGTTTTGAACCAAACAAAGTAAAATGGTGGCAATGATGGGAAACCTTCACCACAAGGCATCCTGGGAGAAATCAAAGGGCCAATGAAAGGGCCTCCAACCAACAGTGGGGGTTGTGATTGCCCACCCTCAACTGTCACAGTGTTCAATCAAACCACCAGAACAACAAGGTTTTGCTTCTGGGGGGATAAACAGGAGTTAATGGAAGCCATTTTCTGGCACCAGAGAAGTACTCTAGCTGGTTCCAGAGTTTAACTGAGAGAAGTACTGTGGGAGAATAGAGGGCCCTAAACCCTCTCTTAAACATCTAACTAACAGAAGTGTACAGTTTTTTACAACAACGCAGAAATAGAGATTTGGTGATAAATAATAACAACCATTATGTTTGTATACTCTTTAAATTAAATCACACCAAACATGTTTTTTCACATTGAATGTCTAGAGTGAACGTTCAGACAACATTCAGACAACATTAGAAGTGCACTTCAAAACAAAAATAGAGATTTGGTGATAATAATTAATGACCATTAAAGTTTTAAAGATTAAAAAAACTAATTAAATAAAAATATGCCACTGGTTTTTTTTTTCTCACAGTAAGCAAACATTCAGAAAACGTCAGTGCACTTCATATCAAGACAAAAATAAAGATTTGGTGACAATAACCATAGCTTTTAAATATAAAAAAAAACTGATTAAATGATCACAGCAAACATTTGTTTTTCACAGCAATTGATAGTTTACAGTGATAAGACAAAATCAGAAGGGCAAACTTTTTATAACAAGACAAAAATAGAGATCTGGTGACAATAACAACCATGTAATTATGGTTATAGATAAAGAACCCATATGAGTGGGGGTCTCGTACGTGGGCCCATTGCTCTATTGAAGATATAAAGACTGATTAAAGAAGTCACAGTAAACATGATTGTCATGTCAAGTGAATGTTCATAGTGAACGTTCAGACAATGTTCAGACAATGTCAGAAGTGCACACCTTTTGTAACAAAACAAAAATAGAGATTTGGTCATAAATAATAACAACCATTAAAGTGTCAAAGATGTAAGAAATAAGTGAATGAAATTACACCAATTTTTTTTTCTTACAGTGAGTGAACGTTCAGCGTTAACGTTCAGGAAACGTTCAGACAACGTTCAGATAATGTTCAAACAATGTTCAGACAATGTTCAGACAATGTTCAGACAATGTTCAGACAATGTTCAGACAATGTTCAGACAATGTTCAGACAATGTTCAGACAATGTTCAGGCAATGTTCAGGCAATGTTCAGACAATGTTCAGGCAATGTTCAGACAATGTTCAGACAATGTTCAGGCAATGTTCAGACAATGTTCAGACAATGTTCAGGCAATGTTCAGACAATGTCAGAAGTGCACACTTTTTGTAACAAAACAAAAATAGAGATTTGGTCATAAATAATAACAACCATTAAAGTTTCAAAGGTGTAAGAACTAATTGAATGAAATTACACCAATTTTTTTTTCTTACAGTGAGTTACCGTTCAGCGTTAACGTTCAGGGTTAACGTTGAGGCAACGTTCAGACAACGTTGGGTCCTGAACATTCGACATTCGACCTTTAGACGACGTTCACTGAACGTCATCTGAACATTTGCTTGCTAGCTGGGATCTAGAACTAACTAAGAAACTAACTAACTAACTAACTACTTGTAGTGGGTATACTGTGTTTAGAAACCAAAGTACACTGGTTAGTACAATGTAATCATTAATATATTTTGATTTTTAAGCGTATTGAACATTTCCAATTTTTTTCTTATGTTTATATATGAATAAACGAACAACAAACATTGTAAAACAGTTGGGCTTTGTATTAAAATCATGTTAGAGAATTTATGCAACAGTATCAAAGCACAGCGTTACATACCGTTAGA
Source organism: Garcialebias charrua (assembly GCA_038048925.1). Classification (NCBI taxonomy): domain Eukaryota; kingdom Metazoa; phylum Chordata; class Actinopteri; order Cyprinodontiformes; family Rivulidae; genus Garcialebias; species Garcialebias charrua. The sequence continues at coordinate 6,281 of JBBPBX010033173.1, read as the reverse complement.
TTGTTTCGAAAGCGTTCAACTGCCATTTAACGTATCAATGACACGTGTCTAATGATAAGTCATGTGTCATTGGGCACTTTTAAGAGGGTATACTGAAATTCTTAAACTTTTCTAGTGGGTATACTCCGTATGCCTGAGTATCACATAGACTACACCACTGCGATGCATGCTCAATAATCCAGGTAGAAAAATAAAAAAAAGCTAAGTCTGGTCCTCTGGACATTCAAAAAACAAAACAAAACAAAGCAAAAAAACCTGTAGAAACGTTTCGTCTTTCGTCCGAAAGACTTCCTCAGTCTGAGAATAGAATAGAATATATCTTTATTGGCATATTTGCACCAAGGTACAAAGTGTTGCAATTGGCGCATGCACCATCCTAAGAGGGACGTACGCACAGAAGCCGCAGTAGTATAAAACCGCACCGCCAACAATCAGATATGGAAAAAGGAACATACAGTCGGGTAATCATGGTATTCAAAAAAGAATCTATCACATTTTGTCTTAGGACACTCTATGATAAAGTCCAAAAAACTCTACCAGCTTTAGCACGAATAAAGACAAGACATGTTGCATGTGATGACGACAAGCAGGGAGATTTAGTCCGTGAGTAATCATTTCAGATAAGCACAGTCTTGCAGATGGCTCAGCTCGGCTCCATCCGAACGCACACACAGAGACCTCTGGGGGGAGGGGGAGGGCAGCGAGTTCTCAACAGCTTTCGACTCCAGGAGAAGTTTTGCAGACAGCCTTCTTTTCAAGGTCGCTCAGAGTCCCGATTAGATTAGTCGCTTTATTTATTTTCAGGTCAGGCCACAGTGTACTTTTGACTGCAGCCTTCCAAGTCCAGGTGCTGTTCAGGTCCAAATCGCCGAATCATGTGAGGTTCCGAGCTACAAATCCCCATCTGTGCCCTGATTGAGCCCGGACGGCTGTAAACGAGTCCCAAAACGCACCGCAGGTCCGCGGCTGTCCACCGCTGCTCCCATCGTGCGGTTCAGCTCGTACAACAGCTGGGACGTTGAGGTCATAGCCCGGATCAAAGAATCTTGCTGAGCAGGAAGTCTCGCCAGCGCGTTGATCGCCGCGGTAGCCTTCCTCAGCTTCCAGTAGCAGAAACCTCCGCCAACGCCAAAAAACAGAGTAGCTGCCACCAATATCCAAATAATCCACAAATCTTCCACGTCTTCGACAGAAAGAACGGTCAGACACATTGGCTTCCACTCGCTCCACGAGTCCATAATGTATCCCACCGCATGCGTGTCGAAGGGGCAAGCCGCTTCTCCTGGCCCGGTGCGCTTCGTGGAAAAAAATTTATCAATGGAGGAAACAGCCCACGTAATTAAATCCATTTCAAATTGGTTCGAGTGAGTGCTGAAGAGTTACAGACAAGACAAAATGCAAAAGCAGGGAGGAGGAAAACTTAGGGAGGAGAGGAGCAAAAAGAGATGCGACCTGCTTTGCCGAGAGCCGGAAGAAGAAAAAAAATAAAATAAAAAAGTTTAGTTTCCCCGATGAGAAGCTGTGTTCAGCTCAGTCTTATAAATAGCACCCTCCCACAGTGGATCAACCAGTTGGCTGATGACAGCCGAAACCAGCTGCTCACATGATCAAGGAGGACCATCAGCCTGACGATGGATCGTTAACACCCTGATGGTTGTTTGCTATTCACAGAGGGCTGAGTGATACTAGCAATAACAGCATTGTAAGTGGGGGACAGTTGAACCCAGAGGCCTCCACCTCCGTTTAATGATGGACGGTTTCTTTTCACAAAGATGGCCTCCTTTACTCCTCTCTCAAACCATTGTTCCTCTCTATCAAGGATGTGAACATCTTCATCCCTGAAAGAGTGACCGCTGGCCTGGAGATGAGTGTAGACTGCAGAGTCCTGACCTGATGATGTTGATCTTCTGTGCTGGGCCATCCTTTTGGCCAGTGGCTGTTTAGTTTCCCCGATGTAAGACTGATCACAGCCCTCCTGACACTGAACAGCATACACAATATTACTCTGTTTGTGCCGGGGGACTGGATCTTTGGGATGAACCAGTCTTTGCCGTAATGTATTTTGGGGTTTAAAAGCCACTGGGACGTTGTGTTTAGAAAATAAACGTCTCAATGTCTCTGAAACTCCCGCAACATACGGAATGACCACTGGTCTGGGTCTGGGTTCCTTCTTTTCACCTGATGGCTGGCTGGAGTCCTGTTTGGGTTTCTTCTCTGCTTTCAGGAAGGCCCAGTTAGGATATCCACATTTCTCTAGAGCCTGTTTTGTGTGTGATTTCTCCTTCTGTCTGGCTCCTGAGTTAGTGGGGACGCTGTCTGCTCTGTGGTACAGAGTCCTGATGACTCCTAACTTGTGCTCCAGAGGGTGATGGGAGTCAAACTGTAAATACTGGTCTGTGTGGGTGGGTTTGCGGTACACCTCAGTTTGCAAATTTCCTCTATCAGAAACTGAGACCTCACAGTCCAAGAAAGCCAACCTGCCATTTCTTACATCTTCTCGTGTGAACTTGATATATTTATCCACAGAGTTGATGTGATCAGTGAAATGTTGGACTTCCTGAGATTTAATTTTAACCCAGGTGTCGTCAACATACCTGAACCAATGACTTGGTGGTCTCCCTGAAAAGGATGTCAAAGCTCTCTTTTCTACCTCCTCCATGTACAGGTTGGCAACAATAGGAGAAACTGGAGACCCCATAGCACACCCATGTTTCTGCCTATAATATTGCTCCCCATATGTGAAGTAGGTTGACTGCAGGCACAGTTTCAAGAGTTGACACAGTTGTTCTGTGGAAAGTGTGGTCCTGTTGCTCAGAGTGGTGTCTGATTTTAACCTTAAACAGACCACCTCTACTGCTTCATCAACAGGAATGCACGTAAAGAGTGATGTGACATCAAAAGAGACCATTGTTTCATCAGTCTCCATGATGACATCCCTCACCTTATCCACAAAGTCCATGGTGTTCTGTATGTGGTGTTCTGAGCTGCCAACTAAAGGGATGAGTACAGATGCCAGATATTTGGAAACATTGTAAGTGACCGAGTTAATCATGCTAACAATTGGTCTTAAAGGTACACCTTGTTTGTGGATTTTGGGTAAACCATACAGACTTGGCGTGGCCTCCCCTGGGTACAGTCTGTGGTACAGAATATTGTCAATAGCCTTGTCCTGCTTCAAAATTTTCAGGCAATCTATCAACTTCTTCTTGTAACCACTTCCTGGATCTCTTTTCAGCGGTTCATAAGTGGTTAAGTCACTAAGGAGTGACATAACTTTCTCATGATAGTCTTTCTGGTTCAAAATCACTGTGCACCTTCCTTTGTCTGCTGGGAGAATTATGATGTTTTTGTCTTTGCTAAGAGTGGTGAGTGCATCCCTCTCTTCTCTACTGATGTTGGAAGGTGGTGGTTTGGCATTACTGAGACAGGCTGAAACTTTGACTCTGAGTTGTTCTGGGTTAACCCTAACCCTAACCCTTTGAGTTGTTCTGCTTCAAATTCTTATTCTAACCCGAACGTTCCTAGATCAGACCACACTTCAGCAAGTGATGGACTGTACAGATCAGGCACGCTTAGCACAGCATGTCAAGTCCAAGACTCGACAACAAAACAAATTTAACTTACTGATAACTCGTCAACACCATCACAATTCTAATAACAACACATTCAGTGTAGGACAACACTCCACTACACAGCTACATGCCAGGGAGACAGAAAATTGGGTGAAGAATTTATCTGACAGACAGCTCACCCAGCCGGAGACAGAGATTCTTGCCAGGGGACTAAACTTTGCAGTGGCACCAAGTAGAGTTCCGTTGGTAGAGATGATCACAGCCACTGAGTCAGCCATCCGTAACAACAAAATTAAAGATTTTGAAGCCGAACAACTCAGAGTCAAAGTTTCAGCCTGTCTCAGTAATGCCAAACCACCACCTTCCAACATCAGTAGAGAAGAGAGGGATGCACTCACCACTCTTAGCAAAGACAAAAACATCATAATTCTCCCAGCAGACAAAGGAAGGTGCACAGTGATTTTGAACCAGAAAGACTATCATGAGAAAGTTATGTCACTCCTTAGTGACTTAACCACTTATGAACCGCTGAAAAGAGATCCAGGAAGTGGTTACAAGAAGAAGTTGATAGATTGCCTGAAAATTTTGAAGCAGGACAAGGCTATTGACAATATTCTGTACCACAGACTGTACCCAGGGGAGGCCACGCCAAGTCTGTATGGTTTACCCAAAATCCACAAACAAGGTGTACCTTTAAGACCAATTGTTAGCATGATTAACTCGGTCACTTACAATGTTTCCAAATATCTGGCATCTGTACTCATCCCTTTAGTTGGCAGCTCAGAACACCACATACAGAACACCATGGACTTTGTGGATAAGGTGAGGGATGTCATCATGGAGACTGATGAAACAATGGTCTCTTTTGATGTCACATCACTCTTTACGTGCATTCCTGTTGATGAAGCAGTAGAGGTGGTCTGTTTAAGGTTAAAATCAGACACCACTCTGAGCAACAGGACCACACTTTCCACAGAACAACTGTGTCAACTCTTGAAACTGTGCCTGCAGTCAACCTACTTCACATATGGGGAGCAATATTATAGGCAGAAACATGGGTGTGCTATGGGGTCTCCAGTTTCTCCTATTGTTGCCAACCTGTACATGGAGGAGGTAGAAAAGAGAGCTTTGACATCCTTTTCAGGGAGACCACCAAGTCATTGGTTCAGGTATGTTGACGACACCTGGGTTAAAATTAAATCTCAGGAAGTCCAACATTTCACTGATCACATCAACTTTGTGGATAAATATATCAAGTTCACACGAGAAGATGAAAAAAAAACAATCAATCAATCAATCAATCACCTTTATTTAACCAGGTAGAGCCCGTTGAGATCGAGATCTCTTTTACAAGGGTGACCTGGTCAAGTGGTCAGCAGCACACGTCACATTGGCAATAGGCATTTGCACTTATCAAAAAGAAAATAAACTCAACTCAACTCTGTGGATAAATACCATCGACCATGAGATCCTCATTGCTAGGTTGGAGCAGTGGGTGGGCATCTCAGGATCAGCCCTAAACTGGTTCAGATCCTACCTCTCTGACAGGTCTTTTTGTGTGTCCATCAATGATTTTACTTCTGCAGTGGCGGCTCTTAAATGGGGGGTTCCGCAGGGGTCCATCCTGGGTCCTCTCTTGTTCTCCTTATACCTGCTGCCACTCGGTGCTATTTTCCGGAAACACAATATACCTTTCCACTTCTACGCTGATGACTGTCAAATCTACTTCCCCCTAAGACAAAATGGTACAGGCTCTATTCAACCTCTGCTCGACTGCCTGGCTGACATCAGGGACTGGATGGCTTTAAATTTCTTAAGCTTCAATGATAAGAAGTCTGAAGCCATATTGTTCCTTCCCAATGACACAACCTCAAACCACTGCATTGACCTGTCTGCTCTACCCCTATCCGAAAAACAAAAAGTCAAAAATCTGGGAGTGATAATGGATCCTTCCATGAAACTCAACAGTCATGTAAACATGATCGTCAAATCCTGTTTTTTCCAGCTGAGGCGTCTGTCTAAGCTGAAGCCCATATTATCCAAAAAGCACCTGGAGACAGTGATTCACGCATTCATTACATCTAGGCTTGATTACTGCAATTCACTTCTGTTTGGCGTCAGTCAAGCCACCATTGCACGATTACAACTGGTTCAGAACGCAGCTGCCCGATTTTTAACCAGCACACGCAAAAGAGAGCACATTACACCAGTCTTGGCCTCCCTTCACTGGCTACCGGTTCATCTTCGAATCCAATTCAAAATTCTCATGTATGTCTACAAATCGCTGAACAGTCTCGCCCCCGCCTATCTCTCGGATCTGATACACCCATATGTCCCTCCACGTGCTTTGAGGTCAGAGGATCAGGTACTCTTAATAGTTCCAGAAACTCGCCTTAAGCGCAGGGGTGACAGGGCGTTCTCTGTAGCAGGCCCAAGACTCTGGAACGAGTTACCGCTGCTCATCAAACAGGCCCCCTCCCTCTCGGTTTTCAAATCCCGGTTAAAAACTCACTACTACTCCATTGCTTTCAATGCCAGCTGATTTGTATTGGATCGTTTGATTTATGATCTGCAATGTTTTTATGTTTTTCGTGTTGTACTTCATTGTCTGTGTTGCCTGTTGCGTGTTTGTTTGTCCAGCACTTTGGTGTGGACTTGTTCCTGTTTAAAGTGCTTTATAAATAAAATGGTATGGTATGGTATGGTATG
>JBBPBX010033172.1:0-16106 GCA_038048925.1 Garcialebias charrua | reverse complement strand
AAAATTAGCTCTTTTTTTATTACTCATTTGACTTACTGTTAGTGCTAGCTTAAGATAACTTACCGAAACCCGTCTGAGCGCGCCGCAATTTGCTGCTCCTTTTAGCATGAGACCACCCGAATCCGATGCTAATGTTAGCTTGTTCCTCTTCCGGTGTTCGCCAGCTCCGCTCGTTGCACGCGGAGATTTTGGGAGTTATCGCTGTTCCAGTCAAGACAACACAAAGTTCACCAAGTGTCTCCCGTAAATTAATCCGTAAGGAGAAGGTCCTCGCTGCTGCGAGGCTGCTGCGAGGCTGCAGCGAGGCTGTACAGTTGAAGCTCCGCTCCATCGCGCCAGAAGAGGGTCCCGTTGCCGCCGGTCCCTACGCCGGGGGTCCGCTCGTTTAATTTTTGCCGGCTGCGCGTTGGGAGCGATCGCAAATACACTAAAAATTGAACTAAAACATAAAAATAACAATTATACTTTATTTATAAAGCCATTTAAAAAACCACAGCTGCAACAAAGTGCTGTACACATGAAATTAAGAACATATAAACAAAAGATCTGGTTAGGATGCCTCCTGGACGCCTCCCTGGTGAGGTGTTCCGGGCATGTCCCACCGGGAGGAGACCCAGAGGAAGACCCAGGACGCGCTGGAGGGACTATGTTTCTCGGCTGGCCTGGGAACGCCTTGGGATTCCCCCGGAGGAGCTGCTCCAAGTGGCTGGGGAGAGGGAAGTCTGGGCCTCCCTACTTAGGCTGCTACCCCCGCGACCCGACCCCGGATAAGCGGAAGAAGATGGATGGATGGATAAACAAAAGATGAGATGAAATCATGAAAAACAACAGTCATGTGTTTAATACAGAAGTGGGTTGAGCCTAACCAGGGGTTGCTAGGTGAGGGGCTGGACTCATGTTGGGGTGGGTTGTCCTGGCGCTTGTGACGTCACAAGCGCGATTGATTTCAAAACGAAACCTATCTTATCACAGTAAAATAAATCTACTTAGAGTAAATAAACCAATGGGTGCATTTTTTTGGCCTTAAGACTGTTTTTTTATGAAGTAAATACCCAAAGTTGAGTAAAAAAAACATTAAAAAGTGAATTTTGCATGTGTGGTCCCCTTTAAAAGTTGTAAAGAGTACCTTTTGCATACCAACAAAACTGGCATAAGAGAGGCTGCCTTTAAAAAAAAAACTATATACAGTAACTGTCTATAATGACGGGCACAAAATACTGTCAGATTTAATGTAAAGCATGAAAGAAGGTCCACTATTCTGGTGATTCACAAATATTTAATCTCTGCATTTCCTCATCTCTGTATCAACCAAAATAATCCTCTGAAATCAGCCGAAACGAGCCTGTTTGACGGTCGCCACACTGAGCAACAAAAGGTTTTAATTTGGAGACAGATGGTTTCCCTTCGTCAGACTTCTGAGTTTCATTTGGACGGCGCTAACAGACGGCTTCAACTTGAGTGTAAATAATTGCAGTTTTAATCAAATAATCAGGGCGAGCTGCTTGTTCCTGCAGACTGAACTTGGTTTGGTTCTATATTTGGGTCACATGAATGTAAATCTGCTGGAAACGTGGTTCTGATTGTTGCTGCATCATCCAAACAGCTGATGCCAGATGGGCTTGTTGTTCACTGGCGGGGGTTTTGAGTTTACCAAAGTCTCCGGAAAAGAAACACTCAGGAGGAGGGGGTTTACCGAAGCCTCCGGTAAAAAAATAAAAAAAAAAAATACTCAGGAGGAGGGGGTTTACCGATGCCTCTGGTATAAAAAACATAACACAAAAAACCCCACAAACAAACAGAAAGAAAACAACACTCAGGAGGAAGGGGTTCACCGAAGCCTCCGGTCAAAAAAGTAAATACACTCAGGAAGAGGGGGTTTACCGAAGTCTCCGGTTAAAAAAAGAAAAAAAAGAAAAATCAGGAGGAGGTGGTTTACTGAAGCCTCATGGTACATCCAGACCGAACGCGTTTTCAACGGCAAAAAAGCGCAAAACGCCTCAAGCTGGACGCACGGGACCCAGTGGTGTCCAGACCGGAACGAGAAGCAGCGGCGGCGGTGGGAGGGGAGGAGTTAGCAGAGCTTTTCATTCAACCTTTATTTAGTCAGGTAAATCTTATTGAACCTCATGGGCTCATTTACGAAAGCGACCTGCTAAACTTGCTAAACGTGAAAAGTTTACAATTCAAAACTTACCCGATATCCCGACTTCCTCATTGGCACTCCGCCAGGCAAGGTCCTTTTTATTTCTCCTCCATACTTGAACACGACTTTGCGGGTTATTTCCGTGTCTCACAAACAATACGTCACACAGTTGCGCAACACCCGTCCCCTCGTTACCGCGTCACATAGCTGACTCCCCTCTCTCTCCTCCCCGACTCTCCCTGATTGGTTGACAGAGCGTTGAACGGCGAAATCTTCAGCATGTTCAAGGCGTGCTGTGGAGGCTGCCGCGGGCTCACGTGCACGGAAAATGCTCAAATGCCACTTCCAAAACACTCAACACACACGTGACGCGACGCCCGACCCCTAGACACTCCTGGAGGCGCGTCCCCCATTGACTTTGCATGTAAACTGGACGCTCCTGCAGCTCAAAACGCGTTCGGTCTGGATGTACCATCAGGTAAAGCAACGCTCAGGAGGAGGGGGTTCACCGAAGCCTCCGGTAAAAAAAGAAAGAAAAATACACTCAGGAGGAGGGGGTTCACTGAAGCCTCCGGTAAAAAAAGAAAAATATATCAGGAGGAGGGGATTTACCAAAGCCTCCGGTAAAGAAAACAACAATTTGGAGGAGGGGGTTCACCAAAGCCTCCAGTAAAACAACACTCGGGAGGATGGCCCATGCTGCCCTTCAGTGTGTTTTCTTCATATGTTTACACTTTACAACCCAACTCAAACGCACACATGTAGCTTCAGACATGCGTGTGCACATGTTGCAGTTTTGGTTTGATGCCATTTTGTGTGTTGGCTAAAGTCACTTAGCTGTGGCATCCATGTTGAATCTGGTTGACTCCAAATGTTAAATCAGTTGTGGCATTACATCTAATGGCCACTTCCTGAAAATGTCATTTAAATCTAACCAGCGTCATGAGATATTGTGCTAACAGATGTGAGCGCATATGTAGTTACATAATTGTTCACCTTTCATGGGCAACAAAAAGATGCAGATGAAGACTTTGGTTCTTGTGCTTTCAACTAGTGTTTTGCTACATTTAGCTAGTGTTTTTGTCACTTTTATTTTTGTTACCAATTTGTTCCGCTTAGCTTCTGTTCTGCTGCGGTTTAACAGAATGCTTTTTTATTTATTTATTATTATTATTAAAACCAGGTTTTCTGAGCCTCTGACATTTGTATTTGCAGCTGAATTTCAGCTGCTGAGGCTGAAGCTGAAGTTTAAAGCTCCTGATGTTTACTCAGTTTATCGTAGCTGCACAGGAAGAGCCGAGAGACGGGCTGAGTGATGGCAGCGCGGCCCGCAGTGTGCTGAGTTCAGCACTCGCCTTTATTGGTGTGAACGTGAGGATAATACCGGACCACAGGAGCATTGTGGGTAGTTCGCTCACTGTTTCTCTCTGTCTGCCCAGATACAAGCAGCTCTTCCCTCCTCTCACCGTGCAGTTATTTCTGAATCGGTGTGCATCTTTAAAATGTAGCATCACCTCAGCAGCAACATTGAACTTCCTGTTTTGCTGCTAGGATAAAAAAAAGTTTGTTTATTAAACAAAATGAGGCAGTTTTTGTTCTTTGTCGCTAGTGCTTAAAGTGCATCAGGTTTTATAGAGTTGAAACTGTAGCTGTGTTTCCATCCATTTTCATTTCGTATTTTGAGCTACCTCGCAAATATGTAAATACAAATTAATGCAGATCAGAAGTGTTTCCATCTGCTGGCTTGAAGCGCTTCTACCAAGCCGCGCACAGCGTCATTACGTCAGACGTCAGCGTCATTACGTCAGACGTCAGCACTGCGCATGTCTACAGTAAACAGGAAGTAGCGGTTGAAAACTGAACCCGGCCACACATCTCGTCAAAATCGAGAGAATATTTCAGGTACGTGTTGCTATCGGGCGAGTTGTATTTATTCTGTCATGCCAACTAGTTTTAGCGATGTTACATGTTGTCCGGAGCGGAAACAGCTGAACGTCACGTGACGTGAATTTTCGCTACGTCAGAAATGAGTCGGAAAATGTGTTTCCATTTGTCGTTTAGCGCATCTCAAATCCCAAAAACCACCTCAAGCGAGCGTAAAAACTTTTTAGCGTAATTCAGGAAGTAACCTCGCAATTTGCCGTTTCCATTAAGCTTTTCTGCTGCGCTATTTCAAATTGCGCAGCTAGAAACCTTGATGGAAACACGGCTAATAAGCTCTCATACAGTTACCTGTAATTTATGAAGACCCAGATAAGCTATCCGCAGTTAGCATAAGCAGTTAACGCTAACCTCTAGTTGTTTGTGCTACTAGAAATTCATACAGAAATGCATAAACAAGATATGATATTAATAGAAAAACTGAACAGTTTTACCTAATTGTAAAATGACAAAATTATTTTAAAAAAAATTAAGAAATAAAACAACATGGTTGACTACTATTAAAGGGATTGTGACATGATTTTTTTACTATTCATAAAATTGCTCAAAATATATATATTTTATCATTTAAATATGTTTGTTTTTGCAAACAAAATGATAAATCACTTTAATTTTGCTTTAAAAGTGATTTTGAACTTCAAGCCGTGTTTAATCATGGGAAATCCCATTACACGCGAACGCACCATCTGTGATGTCACACCGGGCAGAGCTCTGGGCTTGTCACAGTGCGCAGGTATGAGCAGCTCGACATGAAGGAAGTCTGATACAGCATCAGACCTAAATTAGATCCTGTTGTTTCTTGTTCCATCACCCAAACTATTTTCTGCTTCCCAAAATGAAGACAAATAGCTCAAATCTTCACATAGATTGATAAATTCGTCCAGTTTTAAATTGTCCGCTATTAAAGACACCACAGCCCTCTGCCCAGTGTGACATCACATATGGTGCGTTCGAGTGTAATCGGATTTCCCATGATTAAACACGGCTTGAAGTTCAAAATCACTTTTAAAGCAAAATTAAAGTGATTTATCATTTTGTTTGCAAAAACAAACATATTTAAATGATAAAATATATATATTTTGAGCAATTTTATGAATAGTAAAAAAAATCATGTCACAATCCCTTTAAGCCTAGCAGGTAGTGCTAGCGACTATTGCTAACTGCTAGTTTTTTGTGTAGTAGAAATGCACACAGTTACTGAATTTTCTATATTAATGAGAAATAAATATTTAGGGTAATAATAAAAGGGAAGTAAAGGCAGGAAGGTAATGTCGTTTTAAAAGCTCTAAACATGATTGTTTAATTCTAGGCCAAGTAGTTAGCATGAGTGAATGATGTTTTATTGCTAGTGCTAGTGGAATTGCACCCATAAACTTAAAAACAAGATGTTTAAATGTAAAATAAAGGGAAGACAGACATAAAATACCTTGAGAAATTAAAGAGAAAGAAAACATGCATAAAGGATATAATGCATCTATTAGGGGTGTAACGGTACGCTAAAATCACATTTCGGTTCGGTTCAACTACAAGGAGAGCTCGGTTCGGTTTATTTTCGGTACAATTTTTTTTTTTTTAATTTTTTTTTAACAAAATAAAGACTTACAAAATGTTTATTTTGAAAATATGCCAAAAATATGTTTGTATTGTATTGTAGTAATAATAAAAGTGACCCATTTGGATGATATTTTAAATAAACAGCACTCTACAATAAATAAACTATATGAACAATAATAAAAATCTTAATAAATGCAATCACCTGGTAGGTGGTTGGGTTAAATGCAGAGACGAATTCCGTCTGTGTATGGGAAACATACGCAGATGACAGGAAAATACATTATTATTATTATTATTATTATAACAGTCAGAACCAGAACAATAAGCAGCAGCAGACTGTTTACAATCTAACTAATCAAGTTTTTGTCCAGTAGCAGCAGTGTGGTTGTATTTGTCCTCATTACTGTACTCACAACTTCTTCTTGGTGGGACAGGTGTTGGAACAGTTCAGAGTTCAGTTCAGTCATCACACACTTCTTAGCTGCAGGTGGATTTACCTCTGTCACAGACTGGAAATAAAAAACAAAAGAGATTTAAAAAAAACAAGTTAATAAGATTATGATTTAAAAAAAAAGATTATTTAGATAATAATAAAACAATACCTCTTGAACGGTTGAATCTCTCACTCTTCATCATCATGGCAGGGCTTTAATCTGGTCCAGGGCTTGTTGTTGACAACATCAGTTAGTTTTTTCATAAAGAGCTGGGGCCTCATGTACAAAGACTTGCGTGGACTTCTTACTGAAAAGTGACGTACGGTCAAATCCAGAAAACGGCGTACGCACAAAAAAATCCAGATGTATCAAACTGTGCGTACGCCGGAATCCACGCACATTGCTTTTGTACATCACAATCAACGTGGAATTGAGCGCACATGACAGAGTGGCCGACTCCGCCTTTGACACGCCTCCATATAAATATGCAAATTCATTTAAATATGCCCTGCACCAGAGGAATGTCGTCATTGCTCTATTGCAAATCATGTCGAAACGTGGAAAAAAGAGGAACTTCACGGACTGTGAACTGGAGACACTTCTGAGTGAGGTAGAGGCACGGAAAAAGGTTTTGTTTGGCACGCGTAGGCAAGGGGGGTTCGGGGGGTTCGAACGAACCACCCACTTTTAAACGAGAAGTTGACCAAGCTATACTAACATGCCTAGATAGGTCACTGGGAAGCGCGTTTGCCTTCCGTCCCAAACCTCATGAGTTCAATTCCCACATGGTACAACGTTTTTTTTTTTTATTCATTCCAGATTTAAAGAACACAAGAAAACTATTTAAAAAAAAACAACAAGAAATAAAACAATACATGAAATGAAAGGAAGCAGAAGATTTCTTGTTGCATCAGAATCTTCTCCATAAATGAGAATTTAAAAAATAAATATGAGCATCTCTGAGATTTGAAACTCTCCCTGCAGCTGCACGAGCTGGAAACGTAGAAAAAAGAAATGAAACTTTTGCAAATCCTTCAACTTTAATTCGACTCTGTCTCACTGAGACGGATTAGGAGTTTTTGTTTGGATCTTCTCCTGAGCAGGGCGAGACGTCCATGTCCACTGGGGAGGACAGGGACGTTCTTGGTGGTTTTTGGAGGAGGGACCGGGTGTGTTTTTGGGTGTTCGGTTTCAGAGAGGAGACTAAAATAAACCCATAGTATCGACTGAAATCAGGAGAAGCTGGAAAAACGAGAAGCTTCAGAACACAGACATGTTTCTGCAGCTAAAACTTTTATTCTGAAGGTTTTACAGCCGAGAGCTTTATTTTAGACAATAAACAATAAATGTATTCTGACAGTCCTGATGCTGCTCAATAATCCAGGTAGATAAATCTACCTAGATCTTGACAGTTGTACAGCAGAGGCTTTATTTTAGACAATAAACAAAATTTTATCCTGACAGTTGTACAGCAAAGGCTTTATTTTAGACGGTAAACCATAAATTTATTTACACTGTGAATACTGAGCTGAGATTTTACGCTAAAAGAAGTAAAATGATAGATAAATATGGCAAAAGGGAAGGTAAAAATAGAGAAAGGCTAGCTAAAATAGAAAGTAGTGAAATGCTATTAAATACTGTCTAAGGAAAAGTACTTAAGGGCTAGCTAAACCTTTCATGGGTGAGCTAAAAGTAGCTAAATGCTAGTTAAATGCTTAATGTAACAAAACACTAGCAAAAAGTAGCAGAACGCTGGCTAAAAGTTAAATGTGACAATATGGTAACAAAATGTTAATGTGATTATTGAGTTTATACAAAAGACTAGGTTAAAGCAACAAAACAGTGGCTAAAAGCTAAATGTAGCTAAAACTTAGTTGAAAGCAGAATGTGACAAAAAACAGCTAAAAATTAAAAGTAGCAAAATGCTAGATAAAAGCTGAATACTGTATGTTTATTTATTTATTTAATTTATAAAATTTGTTCATTAAAAAAAAACAATACAAAACAATCCCATAAACGATAAAATACAAAAATGGAAAAAATGAAAGGTAACAGAAAGAAGAAAAAATCTTATTTCTGCCTCTTGTTTCAAACAATCTGTTCAAACAATAATAATCTTTCAGTAACAGTACAAAATGAATAACTCTTAATTTAAATTTTCTAACTAATACAATGAATGTTACAAAAGACCAGCTAAAGGTTAAAAACAAATTGCTGGCTAAAAGCTGAATGTTGCAAAATGCTAGTTAAAAGCTAAAAGTAGTAAAATGCCGGCTAAAAGCTAAATGTAACAAATTGCTAGTTAAAAGTGAACAACAAAAGACTAGCTAAAAGTAGCAAAATACTAGTTTAAAGCTTATAATGTATCAGAATACTAGCTAAAAGCTAAAAAATAAAATTGCTAACTAAAGCAAGAAATTGACTATAATAAAAATAAAACTGTTTTTTAATTTTTTTTATTCTTCAACCTTTTATTTTTACTTTTTTGTATTTGTACTTACAGCAGTACTGTCCCTGCAGGGTTCTGACGATGTTTCTGTAGGTGGTTCTGATGATGGTTCTCTTGGCAGTTCTTTTGGTGGTTCTGTTGTGAAAAGGCTTCGGCTCGTTAATGGAGTTATCCACGGTGGATCTCAGATTGGAGACTTATCTGCCTGAAGCTGCAGCAGCTGAGTCCATGATGTCCTCTGAGCTCAGTCTCATGGATGTTTCTGGGTTTTACACACGTCCGGATCAGAACCACAGGTTCTGATGGGTGAGATGATGTCAGCAGCTGTGGACTCAGAAACACTCTGAATGTTCAGGAAAACATTCAAGTTCAGATGCTTCAGTTTGATCCAAAACCTTTAATAGTTTAAAATCTTCTGGACTCCAAAAGCAAAAGATTCAATATTTTAAAATCACACGTTTCAAAATTTGTTGTTTCGTTACAGCCTTTGTCCTTAAGCGAGTTAATTTGTCCATGGTTTGTGACGTTTAGCTCTCGGCTGCTGTTGGTTTGTCAACAGCTGCATTTGGAACAACAAACCAGAGAAAACGGTCGCTTGTTGGACTATTTTCAGCGGCATGTGAATCCATATTTGATGCTTCACTCAGTGAATATTTAGGGCAGCTGAACTCCTGATGGGCGAAAAAAAAAACATTTTATTTCAGCTTTGGCTTGTTATAACGGCTGAAAGTAAAAAGAATCAATGCAACCAAATAAAGTACATTTTCATTAAAAACACCATCTGAAAGAAGCTGAAACTGAGTTAAAGCTAAAATAAGCAGAACTCTAGCTAAAGATGGCAAAACAGCAAAGGGTTAGCTAAAATAACTCAAACGGGTTAGTAAAACACCAAAAGGCTAGCTGAAAGGTAAATGTAGCAACAGACTAGTTAAAAGTCTCCAGACTTTGCCCATCTCTGACTTTTCCTGATGCTGAGAAACTCGTCCATGCCTTTGTCTCCTCCAGGCTCGACTACTGCAACTCCCTGTTTATTTCGTCTGTGTATGGGAAACATACGCAGATGACAGGAATAGACATTATTATTATTATTATTATTATTGGTATCCCTGGCAAAAACCTTCAGAAACTTCAATACAGTACATTCAAAACAGTGCAGCAAGGATTCTGTTGAGAGTTCGTAAATTTGAACATATTACACCTGTAGCCCAGTGGATAAACTGAGGTTTCTACAAGGTAACAATGAGGTTAATAGAAGTCTTACATAATTCAAGACAAAACACAAATATATTAAAAGTAAACATTTATTTACTAATGCATAACATTGATGACAGTTATGGGTTTTTCATATTCTTGTTTCTGAAAGAAATACACTTGTATTTTCCCTTACTTTAATATTTAAATAATATTAAGGGTAAATATAGTTACTAAGTAAATAAAACTGTATTTTGTAAATCAATTGAGCATTATTTTATGTAAATATTGCATGTGGAAGAAGTATTAGTTTGACGTAAGATGCACTGTGTATTTATTTGGTTGAGCCACCTGATTGGTCACTGGGACTGCTCGTCCAGTAGGTGAGCCTCCTGATTGGTCACTGGGACTGCTCGTCCAGTGCGTGACTCGTGATTGGTGAAGAGGGAAGAGGAAGGCGGGACGAACCGGGTTGATGCAGAACCGAGCCGGGCAGACGAGAGAGGAAAAAAGTGAGAAGATACAGACTCAAGAGGGAGAAAGTTGGACAAAGCGCCTTGGTGAGGACAAATTTAAGACAAAGTTGGAGGAGCTTGGTCGACGCGAAGGGAGGGACGAGAGGATACAGACGCAAATAGTCCTGGCGAGCTTTGAGTTGAGGAGTTTCAGTTTCGCGGGCTCTGCTGCTGCGTTCAATGGACGTGGGAGAAGAAGAGGACGAGTGAATTGCAACGTTCTCAAAGTTTCCTCTGGGATTTACAAAAACTCTGGGTTTTTGTAACAGGCCTGCAACGTTTTTCCCACTCTTCTGGAGGTTGTGAGTAATAAATTGACTGGGTTACTTTTTGTACAGGACTGTGTATATTGATGTACATGGACATTTACTGTTGTTCTTTGGTGAAAAGAAAAAAAAAGACCTGTAATATTCCTTTTGTTCTGCCTTATGTGAAGAGGTATTTTGTTTAAATTTTAAGAGTTTTCCGGCTATAAAGTTTATGGTGGTGACTAGTTAAACTTCCTGTCACTCACTATTAGGTTATTTAGTTTAATAAATTAAGGCTGAATCATTTTGCCTCAAATTACACTGTTTCTCTGGGTCCTATTTGTATTAAACTAGGTCATTGGTGCTGCACACCGATTGGGGTACCAGATTGATACCGAACCCAAGCACCCTCCATTTTAGGTTTTCAGCATAAAGTGTGCAGAGGTGCTACAGAAAGTGGTGGCCCGTACGGGGAAAAAATTAGTGAAAAAAAAAAAAGTTTGTCTGACCCAGAGAAAAAAAAAAATATATATATATATAAATATATATATATAAAAAATATATAAAATATATATATATATATTTACAGAAAAAATAAATGTAAGCAAAACGTAAAATGTTTTATTGATCTAAAGGTGTTCACTTAAATCAACTTAAAAAAAATAATAATAATATTGCTCATTTTGCTTAACCTAACCTAACTAAGCACTAATTCTATAGAGATTTATAGCAAAGGTCAGGGGAATGGCTCAGTTGAGGCACTGGTGTAAGGGTGAAGGTATTGACCCAGAGTATGCCATACTGGTCAAGGATGTCCCAGAAGAGGCAGAGGTGAATGTCATTGAAGAAACGCTACAGTCAATCAAGGCACTTGGTCGGGTTAGGGTGAGAGGTCGGATGTATGATCCACAGACTCAAAGCTTAACTGTGCTATGTGAGTGTAGGCAGAAAGTCAATGCTAAAGCCTGCCCGCCGGACATCTTATCAGAAGGTTCTGATGAGCCATGGAGAATCTTTGGACCTTCAGAAGAGGAAAATGAACCACAAAACCCTGGAAATGGAAGTAAACCTTTCGCAGACTCAGGTCAAGATCCCTCATTTAAAACATCCACCCCTGAAGCCATCATCAGAGCAGTTGGCGAAGTCCTTCAAATGACTAATCTCCGTTCAAGCAGTGAGAGTAGCCCTTACAGACGTCTGCGCACTTTCTCTGGAGTGCGACCCACACCTCCAGGGGAAGAAACATTGGAGAACTGGATTGAACAAGCAAGGTTAATGATCGAGGAGTCTGATCGACCTGAAAGAGAAATGAAAATGAGAGTCATGGAAAGTGTGAAGGGTCCAGCTCTAGAAATATTGCAAGCTGTTCGCTTCAATAACCCTGATGCAACCGCTATGGAGTACCTCGAAATATTGGAGAACACGTTTGGTACACCTGAAACAGGAGAAGACTTATACTTCACATTCAGACAGCTATGCCAGCAACCAAGTGAGACCCTCTCCGAATTCCTGAGACGCATGGAACGAGTTCTCAATAAAGTTGTCCAAAAGGGTGGTCTGCAGTCGGCTACCGCCAACCAAGCACGTCTAGACCAGCTCATTAAAGGAGGCACTCGGTCAGATCTAATGATTTTAAATCTTCGACTGAGAGAACGCCGGCAAAATCCCCCTTCATTCTTACAGTTGCTGAATGAAATACGGCTTGAAGAGGAACACGAAGCTTCACGTCGTAGATTACAACCTCCCAAAGCCGTGTATGCTAAAAGTACCACTGCAGTGCCAGACAAAGAGATAAAAGATATAAAAGCTGAAATACAACGGCTCCGAACACAAGTGAGTGAATTTACCACCTCGTCATTCCTGCCAAGTAATGCTGCTGCAACCTCTGAGCCCACAGTCAACACACTGAAAGAGACTGAAGAGGATAAAGGCCTGCAAGCTTTAAGAGAAGAAGTTGTAAAGCTCAGAAAGCAAGTATCTGTTCTGTCCATTCAGCCCAGTTACAGCCCTGCTACAGCGCCACCCCACGATGAACTTGAGTCAAATCCAGTTCCCCAAAGAACTTTCACATCAAGGGACCCGAGTGACTTCTTCTGTTATCGGTGTGGGGATGATGGACATTTTTCAACTAAATGCACAGCCCCAGAGAACTACCCCAAAGTAATACAGAAGCTGATACAGGCGCAAAGAAAACAAAGGACAAACCAGAAACAAAACCGCAATGCAAGAACAAAACCCACTAATGCAAATGTAAGGAGAAGTGTTACCATGGTACGGACAAATAGTTTGCCAGAGGGATTAATTGGACCTCCTTCTATTGCCAAAGTCAAAATCAATGGCAAGCTTTGTACTGCTCTGATGGATAGTGGGTCCCAAGTAACTATCATCTTTGACAGTTGGTACTCAGAACACCTGTCGCACATCCCACTCCATCCAGTTACTGGTCTAGCCATATGGGGTCTCAGTGAATCAGAGAGCAGCTACCCATTCAAGGGTTACATTCATATTGATTTGGAGCTTCCTAGGCAATCAAAGTCCAAAAAACTCAAGTCCGTCCCTGTTCTTGCCTTAGTGTGTCCTGACCCACGTTGTTCCGAGACCGTACCAGTCTTGGTCGGTACAAATGTCAAAGGGATTCAACCTATCAACTCGAACCCAGAAGCAAAAGGTTTAGAGCACGCCCACTCAGCCAGGGTCCAAGTGCAGGAACAAAGTTCTTTATCGGTCCATAAACCAGAGCTCACTAGATATACTAAAGACTTACCTGTGGCTGATGTAAAGTGGACAGGGCCGGGCCCCCTAATCATTCCTGCTGGCACAGAGCACATTGCCATTTGTAAAGTCAAAGAGAATCGAGAAGTAGAAGACAGCATACTAATAACTGAACGTGCTACCTCACCTGCTCTTCCACCAAGTGTATTGGTCCCGCCAACAGTACTGTTCTCTAAAATCCTAGATAAGAACAGTTTTCTGGTGCTACTGCAAAATGAGTCATTAAAGCAGACAGCTATTCCAGTGGGCACCACTATTGCTCACCTGTATATAGCTGACATGGTGATGGATGCCCCAGGAACGAAGGTCAATACTGTTCCCCCCATTGACCCGTCTTTGTTCCACTTTGGTGACATTGCGATCAGCAAAGAATGGAAAGAAAGACTACAACACAAGCTGTCACAGCATTCCAATGTGTTTTCAACTGATGAATGGGATGTAGGTTTGGCCAAGGGTGTGGAGCATCATATCCGCCTAACTGACAGTACCCCCTTCCGGGAGCGTTCTCGCCGCATTGCTCCAGCCGATTTGGATGATCTCAGGCGTCACCTTCAAGGGTTGCTTGCAGCAGGCATCATAAAGGAATCAAGAAGTCCCTACGCTTCTCCCATTGTCCTCGCCCGCAAAAAGAATGGTCAACTGCGGATGTGTGTAGACTACAGAACCTTAAATCGCAGAACAATCCCAGACCAGTACACTGTGCCACGGATCAACGATGCATTAGACTGTCTGACGGGCAGTAAGTGGTTTTCTGTCTTAGACCTCCGCAGTGGCTACTATCAGATCCCTATGGCCGAAGAGGACAAGGAAAAAACAGCCTTCATATGTCCTCTGGGGTTCTATCAATTTGAACGGATGCCGCAGGGCATAACCGGGGCTCCTGCAACATTCCAAAGGCTTATGGAGAAAGCCGTGGGAGATATGCATCTGCTGGAGGTCATAGTGTACCTGGACGATCTGATTGTGTTTGGCAGAACCCTTGAAGAGCATGAAGAGAGGCTGCTTAAGGTTATAACACGCCTTGAGGAGGCTGGACTAAAGCTGTCCCTTGACAAGTGCCAGTTTTGTTGTTCACAAGTTACCTATGTTGGTCACATTGTCTCTGAGCATGGTATTGCTACCGACTCCAGAAAGGTGGAAGCTGTAACCCAGTGGAAGCAGCCAACTGATCTCTCTTCTCTGCAGTCGTTCCTTGGATTCTGTTGGTCACATTGTCTCTGAGCATGGTATTGCTACCGACTCCCGAAAGGTGGAAGCTGTAACCCAGTGGAAGCAGCCAACTGATCTCTCTTCTCTGCAGTCGTTCCTTGGATTCTGTGGCTACTATCGGCGATTCATAAAAAACTATTCCATCATCGTCCGACCCCTTACTGAACTATGCAAAGGATATCCTCCCACACAAAAGAAAAGTAAGGGTAATCAAGGGACAAGCAAAACCTACTACAGGGTTAACGAGCCTTTCGGCGATCGATGGGATCAGTCGTGCAGTGAGGCATTTCAACAGATCATTCACTGCCTCACAAATGCTCCTGTACTGGCGTTTGCTGACCCATCCAAACCTTATACCCTCCACATAGATGCCAGTTTGCATGGCCTGGGTGCAGTCCTGAATCAAGAACACCCTGAAGGATTGAGACCTGTGGCTTTCGCAAGCCGGAAGCTGAGTGCATCTGAGAAAAACTATCCGGTGCACCAACTTGAGTTTTTGGCTCTAAAGTGGGCTGTGGTTGACAAATTCCATGACTATTTGTATGGAGCTCAGTTTAAAGTACAAACGGATAACAATCCTTTAACATATATTCTCACAACAGCTAGGCTCAATGCCACTGGTCATCGCTGGCTCTCTGCCCTTTCAACATACAATTTCACATTGCAGTACAGATTAGGGGCTCACAACATCGACGCTGATGCGCTATCACGAAACCCCTTACCAACAGAAGATAAAGACTGGCAAACTGTGCCACCTGAAAGTGTCAAAGCATTGTGTAAGCAGATCAACACACCAAAAGTTTGTGACGAGACAATCACAGTCGCAGAGTCTCTAGGAGTTTCCCCTGAAGGCATTCCTGCCTGCTACGCTTATCCAGTTCGCCTCGATCTGGGTTGTTTGATGCGACTTAGCCACAACGATATCATTCAAGCCCAGGATGCAGACCCAGCAATCGCTCCCATTAAGCAATCACTTTGGCAGGGCACGCCATTTTCACCAGGGGATAACACTGTGGCTAACTTGCTAAACAGAGAGGCAAGTAAACTTGTCATCAAAGAGGGTTTGCTCTATAGAAAAGTTAAGAGATCTTCTGGAGATGAAATTCACCAGATAGTGCTCCCTACAGAACATGTCTCCATGGTGTTAAAATCACTCCATGACGAATCTGGGCACCTGGGAGTGGAAAAAACTCTTGGACTTGTCCGTGACAGGTTCTATTGGCCCAAGATGGGAGCTCAGGTTGAGCAATATGTAAAAAACTGTGGAAGATGCATCACTCGTAAATCACTTCCGCAGCGAGCTGCTCCTTTAAATCAGATAACAAGTCAAGGCCCGCTCAACCTTGTGTGCATCGATTTTCTATCACTTGAGTCAGACTCGCAGGGGTTTTCCAGCATCCTAGTTGTGACAGATCATTTTACGCGGTATGCCCAAGCCTTCCCGGCTAAGGATCAAACGGCTGCCACGGTGGCAAAGATTCTTTGTGAGCGTTACTTCGTGCATTATGGACTCCCAGCACGAATACATTCAGACCAAGGGAGGGATTTTGAAAGTAGACTGATCAAAGACCTCTTAAAGATGCTTGGGATCCGTAAGTCAAGAACGTCTCCCTATCATCCGCAAGGAGATCCCCAGCCCGAAAGATTCAA
>JBBPBX010033171.1:0-28285 GCA_038048925.1 Garcialebias charrua | reverse complement strand
TTTCTGCTTCCGGCTTCATTGGGTATTGAGGACGATATGGTAGTCTCACATTTGGTTTTAACTCAATCTGCAATGGGTTTGCAGATTTTATCAAACCAACATCAGTGTCATGTTTGGACCAGAACTCTTCTGGCACTAGTTTTAACATTTTCTCTTTTAGAGTGTCACACTCATTTTCAAGTTTTAAAGAGTCTTGCATTTTTGTCTTCACTGGTACAGTTATTACCTGCGGTGTTGCTGTTACAAAAGAACCACAAAGTATTTTTATCAAGTTTGCATCGTCTGTTGTGAAAATTAGTGGGTTTTCTGTTGCTTTCCAACTTAGTTTTGGATGCAGTTAGCATCATTGGTCCCAAATCTTTTGATTCAAAACCTTCATTAACCATTAAAGTTATGTGTGGTGCTGAATGAGGAACATTATACCATTTTGAGATAAAAGGATTTGTTTCTACATTTGCAGCTGCACCTTGTGTACCTATGATGATGTGCTGAATTGTTAGATTTACATGCACATTTTTTGTTTCTTGGTTCCATTTGTCTTCAAATAATTTACTGCATGATGTGTCAAAATACATAGTACAATGATAGTCACTGATTGGTCGGCTTGCATTTGGAAGTTGTGCTTTAATGTATTGTTCCCATTTGCCAAAAACTTCAGATATTGGTTTTTCAATGTTTCCCAGCCAATAAACATTTGCATAATCAGTTTGTGCATACATTTGAAATTCTAACCCAGAGCTGTCAATGTAGACTCCTTGTGGAGAACACCATATTTTTGTTTTTAATTTGCACAGTGCATCTCTCCCTAAAAGGCTAATAGGAGTTTGGTCTGATACTAAAATTGGAATTTTAACATTAGTTTGGTTTACCATTAAGTTTACTGGAGCTGTCATTTGATTTACTTGTTTTCTTCCCGAGAATCCCACTGTCTTGACATATTTGCCTGACATTTTGAGGTGTTCAGCGTGTTCTGACTTTACACATGTGAATGACGCTCCTGTGTCCACTAGCATTGGAACAGATTTACCTTCTAATTTTACTTCAACTATTGGGTCAGCATCTGAATTTTGGGTTAAAATTGGTAATTCACACCTCATAATGGGATCCTCTGGGCATCCCTAGAATCCTTGTTGTTTTGCAAATGGATGAACTGGGCCTCTGGGCTTTCCCCGGCCGGGCCTCATCCCCCGGCCCCGTCCAGTCCAGCCAGGGTTTTGGGCGGGATTACCACATTGTTTATATCTGTGCCCCATTTGTCCACAGTTCCAGCACGGTCCCAAGACTGTGCCTTGTTGTCTTTGCCAGTTTTGTTGGTAAGCGGGCCTTCTCAGTCCACCAGGTCCACCCATCTGACCTGGGTAAACATTTATGACAGGGGGAGATGTTCCCATTGTCCTTGTGTCTTGTGGAGGTTGCATTTGTGTCCCAATGTACCCAGGTACATTGTTAGTGTTGGGCTGCATGACAGGAGCTTGAGTCTTTTCTTTTGTTTTGTTCTGCAGTTCACTGATGTGAAGCTGTGTTAGCTTCCTTTGTGCATTCAGGTCTGCGTCTTGCAGCTTTTTCATGTCTTTTCTGAATTTTTCAACTGCATGGACCACATATTCGCGGAACTCTGCATGGCTTTTTGAATTCAGAGCTACCACATCCTCCAGTTTCTCTCGTACTGGGGTTGGCATTGCGCTCACCACAGCTGACCTGAACAAAGATGTCATGACAGGACTTTGAGTTGGGTCTTCTTCTGTTTCCAGTCTCCATCTTTTCAGTTGTTTGTCAACATATGTTGCTGGGTTTTCATCATCCAGCAATGGTTCAGCCTTTAATGAGTTTGGGTCCAGCCTGCTGGGATATTGTGCCCTTAACATTGCCCAAATCTCATTTCTGTATGCATTGAATTCTATGCCATCAGCACGAGGTTCAGCTATCCATCCAACTCCATGTTGTTCCAACATGGTTTGCATTGCTGTGAGTCCAATGGTCCGTGACCAGATTGCTTTCAGGTCCCCCAAGGCAAGTAGGAGTCCTGTTGTTTCTGCTTCAAAGCTTCTTATCCAACGCCCTGCGCCTACCTGGATTTCAGGTAACCGAGTGATGAGTCCAGCCAGGTCCAGAGATCCCCATGGAATGTAATTAGCAATTGCTCCTTTAATTAAAATTGGATACTGCCCAGAGCTGCCCATGTGACCTTGGACTAATGCTTCATATCTTTCTGGTTGGTGAAGAACATCTAATGGTCTTAAATTATATGTTTCCACTTCTGCATTTTCATCTCCTTCATTTTTATTGCTAGATGGTGATCTAATATTCCGCTCTGGTGATTTACAGTTTGGTTTGTATTTTAAGTTAAAATCTTTTTGTGAACTTTGTGAACTGCCACTTTCTTTATTATCTTGGCTTTTATTAGATTGAAGTTTTGTCACTGCTTTGTCAATCTCAGATTCAATGTTTGATATTTCATCTCGTAATTTTTGTCTGTCTGGTTCTTCATTATTGGGATTTAATTTTTGCCAGTAGGACTCGCCTCCAGGTGTTTTGCGGATTATGTTACTTCTCCCTGCAAAACAATCAATAACCGAGCCTGGTTTGGTAAACTCACCTCTCTTTACAGTGCTACAATGATCAGGAGAAGCAATTCGTAGATCAGGTGACTTTTTACTAGTGTCCTGTTTGTCATCCCTGCCATGTGCTTCAGACAATGTGCTTTTGACAGATCTGATTGTGTGTTCTGCGCTATTTATATTTTCTGGGATGTTTAATGAATCCAGAATTGTTTTCTGGTTGTGAAGGTCAAAGTCTCCTTTTATTGTAACACTTCCAATCAAAGGATAAAGTGATTTGATTGAGTCGTCTTTCAGTTCATTTAAGTCTGTTTTTTCCATCATGTTTGATCCAATGTTGTCATGCTGTTGTTGTTTCATAGTAATGTAAGCATCTTTCAAGGAAACTCTGTACCTTTCGCCCTCATCGTGAAATAATTTCAAAACCTGAAGTTCCAGCATTCTTTTTTTTATGCGTTTCTTTGAGCTATCAGTTGGCTTGTAGTCTGAAATTCGTAATTTCAAATCTTCACATAAAGAAACATCAAATGTTCCACCTTCTGGCCACGGAGTTGTTAAATTTTTGGTCCGTTTTGTCCATTTGGCAGAAATTTTCTGGATATTCTTCGCTAAATCTGGATTTTTTATCGACAAAATAGAAGCTGGTTTAGCAGTCATTGTGTTTTTGAGACGTTGTTCTGTATTTAAGTAGTTAAAATAAAAGATTTAAAATTAAAATATTTAAAAATAAAAAGTTAAAAGTTAGAAATAAAAATTGTTGTTGATTAATAAATACAGTTAACTGTTTATAAAACTTAAATTGGTAATGTCCTCAACCGATTTATTAAAATTTCCAACTTTGGTCTTGCACAAAAACTTTTCTCCCCTTCAGAAAACCGGATGTGCACTTCTGAACCTATTCTTAGAATGGAGCTGCTGCAGCTCATACGTCACTCCCTTTCCTTCTTCCAAAGAACGCAGACAAAGCAGGCAGACGGAGCTGCGCCAGACACAGGACAGAAGACCACTTCTTCTTCCAAGTTTAAAGTTTTTCTCCGTTAAAAGGTAATTATAAAATGTTGTGTCTAGAACAAGTTTGTATAAGTTTTGTTCCACTTGTTTGTTTCTGATAGTTGTTCTTTCTGTGTGAAGCTGTACGTGCAGGCTTTTGTGTGTGCGTGTGTGTGTGAGAGTGAGTGTGTGTCTGTATCACTACGTAGTGAGGACACTTACAAAATGAGGACACTTTTTAATGTCCACTTGGCCTGTTTTTTTCCTCCGGTCCCTTGCAAACACAAACAAGAACGTGTGTTTGTGCGTGTGTGTGTGTGTGTGTGTGTGTGGTATGTGTGTGTGTGTGTGTATGTGTATGTCTGTGTATGTGCGTGTGGGTGTGTGTGTATATGTGTGTGTGTGTGTGTGTGTGTGTGTATGTGTATTTTGGCTGGTGTTCAAAAGGCGTTTTCCCTTTGTTTTACACAACTTTTCGACAGAAGCACATGAAAACGTTTAAATTTCCTCAGATTAAGCACTGTTTTCAAAGATTTACTTATATGAAACCAAAAACCAAAAGAACCAACTTTAAACTTCTTTCTTTCTGAACGTTCTAACTTCTGTGTGCTTATCTTAACAGGAAAAGGCTTTTCATCACAAGCGCTACTCGACCGCATGAGAAAAAGAAAAAACAGCAATTCTGCTCCACAACTTGCAGCTTCCAGCTCGAGAGACAAGTGAAAAAAGAAAAAACTGCTGATTTTTAACCACTTTCTGCCATCTCACAATCAACTCAGAATCAACTCAGAACTGCCCTTCCAGCAAGATCACAAATTTCTACCCAACTGCTCAACAAAAGTTAACATGAACACAGCACTTACTTCCTTAAAACATTTTTCAACTTATCTCGAAGCGTTAAACAACATGAAAGAAAATTCAAACATAGCACGCAGAAATTATACACACAGCCAAACTTAGTATATTCAAAACAGCATTAGTGGATAAACATGCTAGAGTGTGCAGGAATGCATTTTTTCATACTTCAGTCACAGAGCACAGCACAGGAAATGGATGATTGCTCTTGCAGTCTTAAAATAGCACATGCCGCTTGAGGACAACAGAGAAGCAAGACTGCTCATTTCAACAATTATACTAATACATATTGGTTTTGTTAGAAATACATTTTTAGTTTATTCTACTTTTAGGTTTTAATTACAATTAAAGATGAAAACTTTAGTTAATATTTATTATATTCTTAATATTTTATGCAGGCCTTTTTTATTAATATTTTCTTGTCTACGGTTTATTTGTGTTTATTGTTATTATGATATTTGACATACTAGTATTGAATAAAGTATTTAATAAAGTTTTATCTGTTCCCCCACTGTGCACAGTTTTTTGTTTTTACAGGTTTTTCTATTCAGTATATATTAGAACTTTTTACAAGCTTGTGTTTGTATGTACTTGCATGTACTTCACTAAATTTAGGTGTCAGATTTAACGTACATAATACCTATCGCTTACAAATCGGTCATTTTTCCACTTGACCCGATTACTGTAAATTACAGCTTTAACCCTTTTGCCCCTATAGGACAAAGGACTGGTAGATCATGCCAGCTTTTTCTCTTACGCCTGTTACTTTTTCCACAGTAAGTACACAGGACTGTAAACGTTTACAGCTTTTAATACAAACCGGTTAAACCAAAATACAGTTTTAATGGTTTAGATTAGTAAGTGCTTGCGAAAAAAACTTTTTTATTTTATTTAGTTTATTCAAACCTAAAGCACTCATTCAAAACTGCATTTTTTATATTGTCGACAAAATAAGCTGTTATGTATCCAATTTTTCCAAATTGACTGTGGCTTTTTAATCAATTTTTTTTTTTACTTTTACGTTTTCAACAGCTTCAAACTTGCAAGTCTGATGTTTTATTTAGATTCCATCCTAAATGGCAAAAGAGAAGTTTACTGTTTAAAAGTTAATAGCCCTGACCCCCAGCACACACCATCACCAGCCGAGAGGAGGAAGAATCGTTTATACTATAAAAAATATATTTACCGAGGGCCCCACGACGCGTTCTCCTCCCAGCCGGCAAGGAACGTCAGCAGAGGTCAGATGGCTTGCCCCACGTTGGGCGCCAATTATGTTGAGGCTCTTTGGTTCATCAAGTTGTTAAAGAAATGACAGACTTTTATTCTCTTTAGCCAGCCAGAGGGAATCGTTTAATCGTCTTGAACAAAGAACATTACAGCCACAATCCTGTTTCAATTCTGACACTCCATTTCATTTATACACCAAATTGACGTCAACAAAAAGGCGTTTACTTCTCGGCAAAAGAACAGATGAATTTCTTCCCATCTAGGGGATGAAAACATGTACGGATGAATTTCTTCCCATCTAGGGGATGAAAACATGTACGCACTTCTTTTAGTTTGAACTTTAGATAAACAGATTCGATCTGCTTCCCCACAAGGGAAGGGAGTTTTGCAGTAATGAGGGCTCTGCACGAAAAGAAAGATTAATGGTTCTGTTTTGTAGGAAACTTTAACAGATGTTTATCCTGAACTTCAGCTGACCTAATGTGCTGGTTGTATCTGACTTTTTGTAGGAAACTTAGCAGATATTCTCTGAACTTCAGCTGACCTAATGTTCAACGTTTAAAACCAACAAGACCTGCTAAGATCTATGGTTTGGAGATGATGACTAACAAAATGATCGAAGGCCTAGCTGAAGGTGGCAGAGATGAACATGTTATTTTCACTGGGATCGACCAAAATGGACAAAGTTAGTTCATCAGAGGGACGGCTCAGATTAGAGACAAAGTTAGAGATGTATAGTTTGAACTAGGAATGGGCATTTTAAACAAAACACTGAATTTTTCTGTAATTATTTGAGTTTTCTTTAAATATTTGAGCCTCCCTCATCTTGTCTATGTACCCTGGTCCCGTCTAACATCCATATACCTGTCTGACTTACCCACCACTGCTCCAAACAAGAACAACATGCAGCAATTCGAATGCTTCTCACGAGTGCTCTGTAGCGAAGGTAATTAACGTCTCACAAAAAACAGGTAAAAAACGGAGAAAGCAAATCTACAGGCTCTAATCTCAGCTGCCGCTTCATGATTTAGGACCATTGCCAGTTTCATGTTTTTCATTAAAATAACTATATCAACTCAGGACTGGCAGTGAATTAAAGTTTACTCACCTCGTGCCCTGCAGCTGAAAAACCCTTTAATGAAACAGATGGGTGCTGCTGCTAATTTTGCTTGCTGGGGATCTTTATAGTCTTTGTTTTTTGCCGGTCCAATAGCTCAACATGAAGGGGGAAGCTTGCATTCTATTCTGGCTGTAAATCTGAGCTCATCCTGGACCATAGTTTTCATTTTATAGTCCCTTCAAAATAAACTGCATTGCCAAAAAGATGTTCGGATGCAGTTATTTTTATTTTTTACCTATTTTTTTTTGCCTCCTGACTGGAAAGGCACTTTTAGGAAATAAGTTGGCATGAAGTTGTGAAGGCCGCATGAATTCCTTGAATTCACCCATTTGAACTAGACTTAGAACCTTTAATCGAGGAACACCATCTTGCATGTTTTAGTTGTTTCTCTGCTCCAACACACGATTCAGTGGTTTCATTACTTCCTTAAAGGTGGGCTGACATGATTTTTGAACTTTGCATGAATTGGCACAACATATATATCTTTTATCATTCAACTATGTTCATTGTTGCAAACAAAATGATAATTTAATGAAAATTTGTTTCAAAGTGAGTTTAAAATTCGCGCTATGTTTCTTCACGGGACATCCGGGTACTTCCGCTTGCTAATTTTGTGACGTCAGCGCAGGAATTTCAGTCTGCGGCTGCGTATAGAACGCAGATTCATTTTCTGCACGTTCGCCTATTTTGTTGTTGTTGTATAACTTGAAAAATACCATTACGTTGGGTCGCATTTGGGTGTTCTAATATCATCAGTGAACAAGTGAGCCTTTTCACTTTCCCAAATGATGAAATACTTCGTCAAGACTGGACAAAACAAACAAAGCTGTTCCCCTTGGAGCCCCCCTCGCCCCACCCGAGAGCCCCCCTCGCTCCACCTGAACGGTAAGGCAGAACCTGCTGTTTCTTGTTCAACCCCCTGAACTAACTTCTGCTTCCCAAACTGAAGACAAATTGCTCAAATCTAAACTTGGATTGCTAAATTCGTCGGTTTCTATATTGTGCACTATTGTTATGTAAAAGGGGCGTTCATTCTAGGAGACATTCCTACGATGACGTCACAAAATTAGCAAGCGGAAGTACCCGGATGTCCCGTGAAGAAACACAGCGCAAATTTTAAACTCACTTTGAAACGAATTTTCATTCAATTATCATTTTGTTTGCAACAACAAACATAGTTGAACGATAAAAGATATGTTGTGCCAATTTAGGCAATGTTCAAAAATCATGTCAGCCACCCTTTAAGTTTGGCAGAAGCCTGCTAAATACCTTTTCATTCAGATCAGGTGTGTTGGAGCAGAGGAACAACTCAAACATGCATGGTGTTCCTCAGGGAACAGGGCTGGGGACCACTGGGATAAAGGATATTGAAAATGGAGACGCTAACGAAGAAGACCACAGAGAAGGTTCCTGGATTCAGTGAAGGAGGACCTGCAGAGGGTTGGTGAGATGAACACTTTGCCAAACTGTATCGATACTGTGTCAATGAATACTGAGTCCTGCTGGAACCTAAAGATCCTTACAGGCAACCTAGTTGACGGACTCAACTGACACTGATTTGATGACCTAGTATATAACTTAAGTCATTGTATTTTATATTGTATTATTTCATATTTTCATTTACATTTACAATATCTAATATTTTTTAGGTACAGCCAATAAATAATGTGAACATGTATCATAACATGACAATATAACTATAAGTGAACGTGTTGTGAATGAGGATGCTCGTGGATTGGGATTTTTTATTTTTTTAAACAAATTTTTATTTAAAAAAGGTTTTATAAAAAGCTGAGGGGCTGGCAGGCCTTCAGGATGAAATTCAACAGAGCCTCATCCAGCATCTGCTTCCTGCAAGCTTGATGGTTAAAAATAAAATAAAGAATAAATGAATAGGAATTAATTATCAATAAATCAACTGTGAATACGTTGTAGAATGGCTGTATACCTGAGTTTACCCTGGATGTATCTGGGACTTCATTCTCATGCCTGGCCCTATAATTCCTCAGCATTGAGGAGGTGGATTTATTTAAATACGAAAGCTCTGTCGAACAAATGAGACATTTAACCTGCAGAAAATAATATGAATACAGTAGTAAACTAAGAGTCACTTTGAAATTAATTTGAATCTGAGAGGAACAGGATGAAATAAGGAAATTTAAACAAATGCCTTATTTCCCGATATGAGATCAAAATGATCCCACTCGGCGGAAACCTTTCTTTTGGTCTGAGGCTGCTCCATAATTCTTGATGAATTTAATGATGACCGGCAAAATATCAAAGGTTCTTTTGGAAGATGCATCCCGTTGACAGATACACTTCCATATAAACACAGTTTGGCGCATCAGTGTCAGTTCGAAACAGTTCCAGTATCGCTCACGGGACTTTCTAATAGCGATATGCGCACCGACACGGGTTCTGCTCTATGAGCTCAGCGCATGCGCGATGCATCGGTTTTGCCGGACCCATCACTACCGTAGGTCTAGTGTCAATTTAAACTTTGTAAGTTCAAACTGTTCAGCCCTGTTTCTCTAGCTCAGCGCTGCTTAGGCTGCAGTTTGGATAAAGCTTTTGTTGCCAAATCTTCTTTTTAAGACATTTTGACATTTTACTCACCTTCTGTCATATTTGTAATCACCCACTCCTTCAGCTTTAACCATCCCCTGCCGTGTCGCCCTCAACCATTACAGAACTCGGGCTGGGGCTCAGCAACTCGGAGCATTTTGTGTTCCTCGTAGTTGATGAAACAGTAAATCTGGTGGATTTTTCCCAAATGCTTTAAGTAAAATGAATGGGCAGCCTACCTGCTGCGTTTCAGCCACATGCTAAAAATAGAGCTGCTCCCTTTTCTTTATCTCTCGTCTTTTGTCTCCTTACAAATGTGAATCCTGTTTAATAATTCTGCTGTTCAATTGAGGAAAAAGACCAATGGCATATTCTTTTGCATGAATAATAGAGCTTGACAGTAGCTGATGTTCAGAATCCATTTGTATGGTTTCACCATGATGGATGTGCTTTATAGGTTGGTGTGATTCAGCAGCATCGGTGTGATGTGTGTTCAGATTAGAAAACAGTCCTCAGACAACCCGTTCTGCAGGCAGGGCCCCGTGTTCTTTAAATATTACTGAGACATGCTAACGCATGCAGCCGGTGGCCTCTGTTACGTCGTCTGATCATACAAACACCCTTAATTTAAACTTAATAGCCATTTGTCATGGGGAGGCACATTGAGTTTGTGGCAGGGAGGACACGCCAGCTGGAGGTCTGAGTCTGTAAGCTGGCTCACCTGGAGCCAGAACGTGTTGTCCTCTTGTTGTCTGTCAGCCAAAATTCATAATTTGACTGGAATCTGAATGTCAGAGAGACTTTTCTCTTCCAGTTTTTGTTAATTGCTTCAGATAGCTTGAAGTTCTTGCTGACCAACGTGTCTTTGTCAAGGCAAAACTGCACATCACTGGAATCCTGCGTGTGTTAAAAATCTGCTCTTTTTCCTGCCTGGTAAATGATCTGCACTTCTGTTTCTATAAATTACTGCACAATGGGGTTCTTTTTCACCCAACAATTGCAAAGAGGTTAAGGAAATGGCATCTTAGAAACAAGCAACGGAATCCACGATTAATATGGGAACTGCACCGATCAGAGGCAGGAAGCACTAGAGAGTGGTGCAAACAGCAGAGGACATCACTGGTAGCAGTCTCCACACCATCCAGGACATCTTCCACAGTAGATGTCTGCGTAAAGCACACAGCATCAAGAAGGACCACACCCACCCAGCACAAGGACTCTTGTGTCTACTACCCTCAGGCAGACGATCCAGGAGCTTCCCATTGCACATGAAAAGACTCAAAGACAGTTATTACCCCCATGCTGTCAGATTACTGAACTCTTGATAATAATACTGAACAACTGACAATAACATTGCACTAAACCACATCTGTGACACCTAATATGTTTATTGCTGCTGCACTATGTGGCTGCATCATGTATGTCTGTACTTTGCCATCATAATTCAGTTCATCTCAATGTTACTCACTACTTGTGCAATAACCTGTCACACAACCTGTGTATTGTACAGTATATGTTATGCACAACACAAAGTGTGCATTTAAGGTTATATTACTAACTGTGAAATACTTATTCATACAAATTCATCCTACTTGCACCGTTATATTCTACCATGTTGCCTACTGAATTTCTTTTGGATTTTGTAAAAATATATTTCTTTTTCACTTTTTAGTACTTTATACTTTTATTGCATGCTTCAGTGTTTCTTTTTTCTTTTTTTTTAGTGAGTCAAATCTGTTCTTCTCATCCTGAACATTTCATTGCACCGTTGACCTTGTGTTAAGCTGCATATGATAAATAACATAACAGAATGGCTGGTGGGGCAGGGGAGTGAGTTGTGAGACTTTTTTTTTTCTATTATGTGGGGAAGTAAAATTAAATGAGGAAAATATGGTAGATGTATTTATCCGTTGCTGAACTCTGCATTCTTTCTGCTTTCTTAGCTTTTCATGCTAACATTTGCCATTTGAGTCTTACCTGACCATGTTACTCCTGCATTTGTCTCATCTCTCGTTCACCTCAGCCTTCACAATTCGTTCATGGAACGAAAAACGACAGAAGCTTCATGACAATGCAGTTCTGTCAGTGGATTTTCAATAGGCACGCTTAAAATAAAAGGCTGCTCCTTTCAGAAAAAGAAGCTTTGATAAACCCAGCTCGGCTATCTTTTACCCCCCCCCCCCAACAACACTGTTAATTAACTTCACAGCAAAGTAAATGCATAAATAAATAAATTTCATGTTTATCAGCCATCTATATGTTGCTTGAAACAAAATAAAAAAATGCAATTCATAAAAATGTAAATGAGCATCTCTGCAATCAAGCAATAAGAACAGAAGAAAGATGATAACCTGGTAATGCCACTCTTGTCTTCTCAGTGTTTCTGCTTCTCCCTATACACCCAATTTAAAGTAAGTTAAGTAAGTTACCTTACATTCATCCCTCAGTAAACCTAAAAACAGCAGGCCTAAATACGTCTTTCCTACAGGATTTGTTCAATGTTGGTCAGACAAGGACACTAAACAGAATCCACAAAGATGAT
Organism: Garcialebias charrua; assembly: GCA_038048925.1. Classification (NCBI taxonomy): domain Eukaryota; kingdom Metazoa; phylum Chordata; class Actinopteri; order Cyprinodontiformes; family Rivulidae; genus Garcialebias; species Garcialebias charrua. The sequence goes on along the minus strand of JBBPBX010033171.1, from coordinate 16,428 downwards.
TATGACCAGTTTGTGGTCTGGAAGTCCATTAACAGTCGGAGCAAGCGTTGATCTGCTTCAATACCGTGTTGATAGATTACACCGAGGAAGGTGACCGACTCAAAACTTCTGAGGAGCGATCGATGGCCGGCATGCCTCTGATTTATCAAAGGAATTGATTTAAACTGGGCACTGAAATGGGGTTAAATTGAGTTATGGATCAGACGATAATGGCTATTTCCAGCTCACAGAGGAAAAGCAGGCAGTTCTGTTGACTTTGGGATGTATAAACAGACTCAAAATATACCCTCATTCATGAACCGTTCGTACGCACAGATTTGTGCTTAAACTGTGCTTACGAGTGATTTAGGAGCATATGTGGCATTCAACAATGTTCACGTATCCTACGATTTTTTTCAGATACGAACAAAATCTACGTGTGGTCCGGACCTGTCGTATATTTTACGAGCGGTCCGTCTGCTGTCATCCAGACAGCATTACTCCACAAATAACTTCATATTTCGTTATTTAGGAAATGTTTAGAGTTTAAAAAAGTCACGCACCACAATTGTTTTTGACAATAGGTTCTGTTTGAAGTCGAATTATAATTTTAAATGTAATAATGACTAACGGATTAAAGTATTTAAATGAAAATCAATTTGTTATCAATGCCGTTTTCTAACACTACAATATTAATATGAAGATCTCAAACTGAAATCAACTTAAACCATGAATTAATTTAAGTTTAATTTGCCGCGGTATCGCAGACTTCGGTAAGCCAGACTTTACACAGACTTCCTCCAGCTGCTGTCATAGCTCTGATGTGGCTCAGTCAGTAGAGCACTGCGTCGCAGTTCCGAAGGTCATGGGATCGCCTCCCGTGGGAGGACAACGTTTTTTTTTTTTTTTTAATTCATTCCAGATTTAAAAAACACAAGAAAACTATTTACAATACAACAAGAAATAAAGCATAAAGCCTTTTTAATTTGGAATGAATAAATAATCTAAAGTAAGAAGGAAAAAAAAAGAATCATACCTTGTGGGACTCGATCCCACGAGGTGTAGAAAAAAGGTTAGGAACAGCTAACAGTGCAATGCTTTAACCAGTAAGCCACCAGTACGCATGCATGTTTCGAGGTCCACATTTATTATAAACAAACTTTCTTTGGTTTTAGCTGGTCATTTACTTCCATGAGTGACGCTGCTAATAAGGACAGATTTTCTTTTCTTGTCCTCAGAGACCACAGAACTTCATCCTCCGCACCGGTAGAGTTCTTCTTTTTTACTTTTCGCTGTCATTTTATGAACGTACACGTTCTGCCTCTGAGGCAGGAAACGTAGCCTTATATGGCGTTTTGAGGGGTGGGAATTATGTAAATAAGCTCACGCGTGCACGCGCAGCTGTTTAGAACAGGTGAGATTCATCAACTTTAAGCAGCCCGTTTACACGCTTTTCCTGTGGATAGAAGACTTTGTTGGATCTGACGTGGCATGTTCTTACGAACGCTTCTTAAGAACAAAAGTGGGAGAAACGTAGGATAAGAATACGAACAGTTTCATGAATGAGGGCCACTGTTCTCTTCTTTTTTGGGAGCAGGGTTCTGTGCAGCGTCACATCCAGTCAGCCCTGTTATTTTCACCCAAGCTTGTTGAAATGAGTTGCCCAGACGACACTCATTTCCTCCCTTCTCTCCACTCGCAGAAGACAAGACGTTATTGGATTTGTTCTCCGCACTGAAGGTATCGCACTGTGGCGCTGCGGCTTGTCCGGTATTCACTCCGGAGCAGTGTGCAGCATCAGAAGCCCCAGTGCCATTCCTCTCTGCATCATCTTCTTTACGCAGCGTTGCACTTTCGGGCACTCTTGTTTTAGAGTTCCTCAGATTCTTTTAATTATAAAATGGAGAGATTGGCAGCAGCGCAGCTTTCAGACCATCTGTGTTAGAGATGATGGAGTTCAATTAAAGATGAAGGAAGAAGAGGTTCCTTCAGGATGTTAGCATCTGATCAAAAGATAATTTGCTCTCTGATGAGGAGGATTATTTGGACTGGGCCATGCTTGGTACTGAATGAGGGCTTGTTCAGTATTTTCATAACCTGCTAGATTAGAAGCTCCTTCAACTCATCTGCAAGTGTCTAACAAGGTTAAGTCAGGTCCTCTGGAAAGATCCTTCTTTGTTGAAACTTTCACCTTTTATCAAAAATACATCTTCAGTCTGAAACACTGCAGCAGACTCAGTCTTATAAATAGAACCGTCTCATAGTGGACCAACCAGTTTGCTGCTGACAGCCAGAACTAGTTGTTCACATGCAAAAGGAGGACCATCAGTCTAACATTTGGTCATTAGTGCCCTGATGGCCGATTGCTATTCACAGGGCGCTGAGTGATGCGTGTAATAACAGTGAGGGTGGAAGTTGAACAGGGAGACCCTCGCCCCTGTTTAGACAGGTTCTATTCACAAAGATGGCTTCCTTTGCTCCTCTCTCAAACACTGACCTATACTCATCTTCAAGCATTTTCAAAAGAAATAAAAAACTATGGAAATTCACATTTCCTAAAAAATAAATAAATGGGAATGCCGAGTGCTGGAGTATTTTGGCTGAAATGTGTTTAAGAAACTGAAACTGAACTGGTAAACAATTGCTTTTGTAGCAGCCACTTTACCAGATGTCGATTATGGTGAAATTATTTACATGCATGCTCCTGCCAGCTGCTGGCAGATGCTGGATGCTGTCTACAATGGTGCCCCAAGATTCATAACTGGTTGTAACTACAGTGCCCATCACTGCACCCTGTACTCATTGGTCAGTTGGTCATCATTATCTGAAAGTTATGCACCATAACTCATGTTCCCTGAAGGAAGGGAACGAGGTGCAACACTATTGCTATGGGAATTGTGCCCCCGTGCGGTTACCTGAAGGAATACACTCACACCTTTACGGCAGTGGGCGTTAGCGTCACCTCAGAGGCCCCGCCCTCTGGGTACTTAGACGCTAGCGCCCATCCAATTGGTCTCCAAGTGCACTTCACCGAGCTTTGGCATTGAAAAGGGCCAACTGTGTTGCACCTCGTTCCCTTCCTTCAGGGAACATGAGTTATGGTGCATAACTTTCAGTTCCCTTATCAGTCAGTCACTCGGTGCAACACTATTGCTATGGGAACATAATTCAATCATGCCCTTGAAATGCTCAGTAAAATATGCTGGTGAAGATTCTCAGTCGTCCAGGACATGATAAAAATCAAAAAAGGCGTTCAATACAAGATCAACTGGACTTTATTTGTTGCAGAAGACGTTTCGCTTCTCATCCGAGGAGCTTTATAGAGAATGGCTCAGTAAAATGCATGCTTGTGAGAACCTCAGCCTTGTACATTAGGCGTTCTGGCTGTTCTCTAATGTGTGTTAGAGAGTAAAGCCTGAGTGACGTCACATGCAGTAACGTTCAAACTATAATGTTTTGCAGTTTGCAGCAGCACAGATGTCTGCAACTGGTACGCCCTTAAAAAAGGGACCACGAGGCAGCCAAGCCCCGAGTGGAATGGGCGTGTACCCCAGAGGGCACCTGTTGACCTTTGCTGCTGTGCACCCCTTTTAATGGCCTCAGTCACCCAGTATGAGAGGCGCTGTTTTGACAGGGCTCTGCCAGCGGCTGGATTAGCAAAACATACAACCAGCTGGTTTGTTTTCCTCCAACTGACGGTTTTTTCAATGTAAGCACTCAGGGCCCTGACAGGGCAGAGTGCTCTCAACCTCCTCTGTCCCTCAGTGAGGACAGGGGTGGGAGGAGATGTTGAGAGCTCAAAGCTCAGACTTCTGGGATTTAAGTTGGAACCTTTGGAACATATGCGGGGTTTGGACGCAGGGTGACCTTTGACCCATCAGGGGCAAACTTCGTACACATTGGGTGCACAGATAAAGCGTGGAGGTCACCCACACGTTTAGCTGAGCAAAGAGCCAAGAGTAGGGCAGTTTTATAAGATAGCAAATCTATCTTAATACTGCTCAGAGGCTCGAATGGATGCTCACACAAAGCGTCCAGGACTGACTGGAGGTCCCAATCTGGGGCCAGAGTCCTGCTGGGGGTCCTTTTCCTCAGTACGCCCTTCATGAAATGTATCATGAGAGGGTGAGCATCGGGTGTTTTACCTCCCCAGTCTTCGTGGCAAGCCGAGATGGCTGACAAAAACACCTTAATGGTGGAAAAAGAGCGGCCTTTCTCCAGCAGGACCTGTAAAAGGGTGAGGAGCTAGACCAGATCACAGGAATATGGGATAATATTCCTCTTTAAATACCAGGCCTCAAAAACACGCCATTTACGAGCGTAAAGAGTCTGGGTTGACTTGGCTCTCACTCCCTGTAATGTATTTATAACATTACTGGGAAGGTCGGAGGTCTATAGCCTGTTCCTTTCAGCGACCAAGCTGAGAGATGCCACAGTTGTGGATGTGGGTGAAGGAGTTGCCCGTGGGCTTGCCTCAGCCAGTCCCTGTGGGGAGGGAAGGCAGCTGCCATGGTATCCCTGACAACAGTGAGGTCATTTCTGGGAACCACAGCTTCTATGGCCACCTGGGGGCTATTAGTATTAGGGAAAGAGCTCCCCTGTGTACACGTTACAGCATCACCTGAATCAGAGGGACGGGTGGAAACACATAATATAGCGCCCCTGCTGGCCAGCTGTGGGCCAGGGCATCTGAGGCCAACAGTGGTCCTCCTGAGAGGGCGTCTGCCCCGTGGTTTAGCTCACCCGGGATGTGTGTCACTCTCTGTGACAGTAATCTGGGGCCGTACCACGTGAACAGCTTGTGTGTCAGGCTGAGGAGGGGTCTGGACCATGTCCCCCTTTCTCTATTGATATAGGACGCTGTTGTCCGGTTGTGCGATTTTATCAGGACATGTCCTGTAGTCAGCCTCTATTGTAAAAGTGCTTCACTGACAGGTAAACAACCTTCAATTCCAGGAAGTTGATGTGGAGTCTTGCTTCCTGCTGTTTCCAGAGCCCTTGGGCATTCTGGATTCCGCAAACTGCTCCCCATCCTCCCTTTGAGGTGTCTGTTATGATTACCACACAAGACAGTCTCGTTCCAGCGGGACGCCTGTTGTGAACACTGAAGGATCCCTCCAGCGTTCCATGGCTGTCAGGCACTCTGGGCTGATCAGTGTCCTCCTTACCCGCCTGAGGGGGGCAGTACAGTACGCATTTGCCTGTTTAGCCATATCTGCAGAGCGCGCATTTTTAATAATGCCTGTGGCACGCAAGGAATGGTAGCTGCCAGCAAACTCAGGAGGTGCCGGCAGAGCTTGAGGGACACTCTCTAGTCCAGCTGAAAGCGTGCCAGGCAGAGGCGTATAGATGAGATCCGTGCCTCTGAAAAGCGTGCTCTGTACAAAGTGGGGTTGAATTGTACACCCAGAAATACGGTAATCTGGAATGGGGTCAGGTTGCTTTCTGTCAGGTTTGAAAAGAAACCTGGAGCATCCGGGTGAGACATCACCCTCTCTGGGTGCTGCTGTGCCTGGACTCTGCTGTGCCCAGGAATGAGCAGATTGCCTAAAAATTTTTACTCTGACCCCTCGACCCCCCAGAGGGGTCAGGGCCACGTCCGGGCACTTCGTGAGTGCCCGGGAGGCGGTTTTCAGGCTAAAAGGCGCTGCCAAAAACTCGGACGCGGTGCCCCTGAAGGCAGAGCGGAGACATTATCTGTGGCAGGGGAGGATGCTCACGTGGGGGAGAGCGTCCTCCAGATCCACCGTGCAGAGTAATCTCTCGGTTAACCCGAGCAGACGACTTGTCTGAGTGTCAACATCCTTCGTTTTGAGTCTCTAATCTTCTGTTCAGACCTCCGAGGTCCAAGATGGGGCCTCGAGCCCTGTTCCGGTTTTTGGAGCAGGAAGTGCTCGTTGTAATGGCCCTCTTCTAGCATCGTGAGCAGGGACCACTCTGATCACTCCTTTCTGCATCATAGTCGGGATCTCTTCTCACTGAACATGAGCACGGTCTGGGCTGATGGAGGGTGACAGCACCTCCGTGAAGGGAGGTGGTCGCTTGTAGAACTGCAGCCGGGGACCCAGGGTGGCAGTGAACGTGACCTGCGTTCTCTCACCCTCTGTGAGTGAAGACGTCTGTAATGGTGCCGGGACAGCCCAGGGTCATGCAGGTCTCTGCTTTCTCTCTGCACCGCAGGAAAAGTACTGGGTTGGCCTGTGGCTTCTGCACAGAGACGCTGAAACCCTATTTGGTTTTAATAGTGCTCCAAAACAACATTTTGTTTGTATCACACAAACAGGGGAACCTGCTTTGTGTTTTAACGAACATCTTTGTCCCTTCCACTATGGTCTCTTGGACCCCAGGGAGGTTCAAGTTAGGGCTGAACGATTTTGGAAAATAATCTAATTGCGATTTTTTTTCTATAAATTGCGATTGCGATTTAAAATGCGATTATTTTTACTGGTTCTGTATTAATTCATATCACTAACGACACAACTGTTTTTTTTAAATCAGATAATTAATGCACTTTTTCAAGCAGAAGCTTGCAAAACAGACCCGGTCACATGACCAGCTCGCGCTTTGTTTATCTCCCGCAGTCTCGGTGTCTCAGCGTCTAAGCTCAGATACACGTTTAAATGAGCTAACTTACCTGAATTTATAACTTTTATGACTTCAGTCGAGCCTGAAACAACAGTGTTGGAACGCACGGTCTCCTCCTCCCTGCTCTCTCTCTGTTTTGCTCCTCAGAGCTGCGCGCGGCTAAACCGGCTCACTACCAAGTCACGTGACCAGCTTGCGCTCTCAGATACACGTTTAAATGAGCTAACTTACCTGAATTTATAACTTTTATGACTTCAGTCGAGCCTGAAGCAACAGTGTTGGAACGCACGGTCTCCTCCTCCCTGCTCTCTCTCTGTTTTGCTTCGCTCAGAGCTGCGCGCGCCAGACCGGTGTGATGCAGAGAAGCGTGACCAGTCAAATCGCAGCCCGTGCGATTAGTGAATCGCGTTTTAACATATCGCGAGATAATCGCAAATGCGATTAATCGTTCACCCCTAGTTCAAGTATGTGTGGCTTTCCTCTCCCATGGGTGGAAAAGCCCTCATCATTGAGGATGTTGGTCGCCAGTGTCACCGCGTGACAACTGGTTCAGTCCTGCTCTTTCCCAGAGCGACTGTCCGACGCGCCCGAAGGGCGGGCAGTAAAGTCTGCTATCCTGTGGACCTCATCCAGCAGCTTTGCCATCGTTTTCCCTTTGTTGGCGGCCCCTTGCAGTTCCTGCAGCTTTTTCTGCCTGGTGGGCCTGCAGCATCGAGGCCGCGCAGGCCGCGGGGCACTGGGCGCGCTAGATCCTTACCAGCTGCACTGCTGACGACATGGCTTACTGGGTAGGCCTTGGTGATTGAGTCCTGGATGTGAGACAGACCCATCAGAGTGGGTCTTTCTGTTTCAACAAGCACCGTAGCAGCTTGTTGTGAAAAGTCCTCTGCTCTCTCCTCGACGCCTTGCTCCATCTCTGGAGGCTATATCGGGGGCAGTAGTTGGCTTTTCTTCTCCTTGGAGGAGCTTCCCTCTGCTCGTCCTTGTCCACTCCATCAGGGTCCCTCGGGCCCTGACATGGTTAACGTCTGAGAGTCATCCTAGCCTCGTAGGTGGATAAGCTCTCAGCGTCACGATGTTCTCTTCATGGGCATAGGAAAACTACCAGTCAGCGTAGCTGGACAGGTAAGCAGAAATTCCTCCTCCTGGACTGTGCTGGTCGGAGAGCCTCCTTGTTAGCAGGAGTTAAACGTGGAGGTACTCGTGAGCCCGCTAGCGGTGCTAAATGGGCCATCGAGCAGTATAGAAATTGGTAAACAAACTTAGTTAGCAGCTGTGCGATGAACTCTATCGTCGACTTGGCTACATAGGATAGCGAAACAGATAAAACATGAGAAAGTTAGTTAGCAAGCTAGACCAAGCAGTTTTTTACATATCTCACAAAGGAGTCCTTTGTTGTCCGCTCGTAGCCGCGCTTATCGTGTTAGCAACGTTAACCCTGTTAGCAACGCTAATTGTTAGCAACGGTGCACGAGCCCGACATCCACCCCGCGCTGTCATGGGAGCTCTTGGTTAGCCGGGTTAACCGTGGGAGCTAGCCAGTTAGCAGCGGGGTTACTCGATTTCCACTTACCTTTCTCCGGAGCCATCTGCGAGAAAAGCGTTGGGTGTCTTCGCGTGTAGCATCCCTGAGCAGACCGGACAGGCCTCGTAGGTGTTCGCTGCTGAAAAAAGGGGTAGCCACATCCGCTGGAGCAGGTTCGGGAGCCGGGGCTCGCTGGCCTGCTGGACTTCCTCGTCCAAAGAAGTCCTCTCGCCGAGCTGCTCATGGCTGCTAGCTTGTTAGCACCATTAGCTTAGCAGGTAGCAAGTTGCACGGTTAGCGTTAGCTAACAGAGTGGCGAAACAGCAGAAAAATAAAAAGTCGACGAAAATAGGTTAGCTTCCCGCTAACGCTAGCGCTCGCAGAGCGGCCCTCCTTGACGCTCTGGGTAGGGAGCAAGCTCACCTCCAAGTCGAGCGATCCGTTCACGGAGTCCTCAATCCTGCAAAGTCAGGTATAAGTCAGGTACAAGCAAGGTGAAGGGCAAAAAGAGACCGATTGGATGGGCGCTAGCGTCTAAGTACCCAGAGGGCGGGGCCTCTGAGGTGACGCTAACGCCGTAAAGGCATGAGTGTATTCCTTCAGGTAACCGCGCGAGGGCGCAATTCCCATAGCAATAGTGTTGCACCGAGTGACTGACTGATAAGGGAATTACATGTAGACTCTCACACTGGTACATCTTCATCTACAGTACAATTCACTCCTTGGTCTGCTGCCTTCTGATAATTCCTACATGTCACATTAGCCGTGTTTCCATCAAGGTTTCTAGGTGCGCATTTTGAAGTATCGCAGCAGAAAAGCTTAATGGAAACGGCAAAATGCGCAGTTACTTCCTGAAATTCGCCAAAAAGTTTATACGCTCGCTTGAGGTGGTTTTTGGGATCTTCGAAACCGAGCAGATGCGCAAAACGACAGATGGAAACACATTTGCCGACTCGTGCTGCCGAAGCGAACATTCACGTCACGTGACTGATCAGCTGTTTCCGCTCCGGACAACATGTAACATCGCTAAAACTAGTTGGCATGACAGAATAAATACAACTCGCCCGATAGCAACACGTACCTGAAATATTCTCTCCATTTTGACGAGATGTGTGGCCGGGTTCTGTTTTCAACCGCTACTTCCTGTTTACTGTAGACATGCGCAGTGCTGACGTCTGACGTAATGACGCTGTGCGTGGCTTGGTAGATGCGCTACAAGTCAGTAGATGGAAACACTTCTGCTTCGCATTAATTTGTATTTACATATTTGCGAGATTTCAAAAATTAGCTCAAAAATCGAAATGAAAATGGATGGAAACACAGCTACTGTCAGTGCAGTTACAGCACATGCTCTCAGGCCATCATTACTTGCAGCGTTCCCTCAGTGTGGACTGAACTCAGCAAAAAGGTCTTTACTCCATTCAACCTTTATTTATACAGGTTGGTCTCAATGAACCCCGAGGACTCATTTACAAGAGGGACCTGTTTTTAACAAAGAATGATGACAACAGTAGACAATCTTAAAAGAAAGCGTCATCATAATTTTCTTCTTCTTCTTTCGGCTTTTGCCTCTTCGGTGTTCGCCACAGCGAGTCATCCTAAATGGTTTTAAGAATCTGTTGGAATCCTGGCAAAAACCATTGCAGATATGTTCTTGTTTTTGATTTTATACATCTACCTTATAATGTTTTGCTAGTTTTTGATACTTTGTTAAAAAAAAAATTGTATTTCTCTCTTATGTTTTTCTATTGTTTATTGTTTAAGGAAATTCTACCATTGCTGTTCATCATTCTTTAGTTTATAGCAGGTCGCTTTTGTAAATGAGTCCATGAGGCTCAATGAGATTTACCTGAATAAATAAAGGTTGAATGAATCCTCCTCCACCTCATTCTGTCCTCTGCATCCTCTGTCTTCACTCCAAATACGTCAAAGTCCTCTCTAACTTCTTCTTCTTTCGGCTTTTCCCTTTTCAGGGGTCGCCACAGCGAGTCATCCTCCTCCACCTCACTCTGTCCTCTGCATCCTCTGTCCTCACTCCAACTACCTTCATGTCCTCTCTAACTGCATCCATATATCTCCTCTTTGGCCTTCCTCTTTGTCTTTTTCCTGGCAGCTGCATTTCTAACATCCTTCTACCAATATACCCACTGTCCCTCCTCTGGACATGTCCAAACCATCTCAGTCTGGCCTCCCTAACTTTATCTCCCAGTTGTTTAACATGTGCTGTACCTCTGATGATCTCATTCCTGATCTTATCCATCCTTGTCACTCCTAAGGAGAACCTCAGCATCTTCATTTCTGCTACTTCCAGTTCTTTCTCCTGTCTTTTTGTCAATGACACTGTCTCCAGACCATACAACATAGCTGGTCTCACCACTGTCTTGTAAACTTTTCCTTTGACCTTTGCTGACACCTTTTTGTCACAAATCACTCCTGAAACTTTTCTCCATCCACTCCATCCTGCCTGGACTCTCTTCTTCACCTCTTTACCACATTCCCATTTTCCTGGACAGTGGACCCCAAGTACTTGAAGTCCTGCACCTTTGTGACCTCTGCTCCTTGTAGCCTCACTGTTCCACTGGCCTCCCTCTCATTCACACACATGTACTCTGTCTTACTACGGCTGACTTTCATTCCTCTTCTTTCAAGTGCATACCTCCACCTCTCCAAGTTCTCTTCCACCTGTTCCCTGTTCTCACCACAGATCACAATGTCATCTGCAAACATCATAGTCCATGGGGATTCCTGCCTGACCTCATCTGTTAGTCGGTCCATCACCAGAGCAAACAAGAAGACACAGAGTCATATACAGTATATATATGGAGCCAAGATATGGAGCCAAGATGGTGTAGTGGCAGGGCTTTTGACTTGGAACCCGAAGGACGCGGGTTCGCGTCCCGGCCACTACACACCTTGGGGTGTCTATGAGTGCACATCTAATTCTCCAGCTCCCCGGGCCCTTTCTATGGCTGCTCACTGCACCACCTGGTAGGTGGTTGGGTTAAATGAAGAGATGAATTTCGTCTGTGTATGGGAAACATACGCAGATGACAGGAAAATACATTATATATATATATATATATAGTATATTTATTTTTTAATGGAAAAATAGTTTGTAACTAAAGTGAAATATTTCATTAGTTACAAAAGGTACAAATGCTAAAACTCATATCAAACTCCTCCTGACTGAGCAGGTCATTTTGATATATGAAATTAAAATAGCACTATGTTTGCTGAAATAAAAACTATAAAGTGGAATACAATGGTATGAATGTTGGGTCAGCCATCACATGATAATTTAATTTTACAACTTCAGCACTGATCATCAGTGGATCTTCATTTATAGAGGTTTTGCACTTAATTATCAAACTTGCCTTCCATACCTATTTAGTAAGAGATTTTTTTTTATAAAAAATGTGACAGTGTTCTTTGATACATCTAACCAAATCAAATTAGATATCTTTTTTACTTTTTGATGAGGATTGTGTTTCATTACACGTGCTTCCCTGAAGCTTGAATCTTTGACATAATTCCCTCTTGCATTTAGCGTCACTTTTGTTGTTGATCAAAAATTAAAATCTTGATTAGTGCACATATTGCCGTTGTTAGTTACGTTAGCTCTTTACGGTGATCATAACTCCAACTTATAGATGCTGGCTTATCTCAGTGCCCTGAGATAGCTTCTGTTGTGACTTGATGCTTTATAAATAAACTGAATTGGCTGGTGTTTTCAGTGCAGTTAAGCAGCCTCTCTGCCTGCAGAATGAAAACTTTATGATTGTCACATTTGTACCCATTCAGTATGCGTGTTAAAAATGCTTAAGTCAACAGCACATTGTTTTGTGTTAAAGAAAAAAGCTAGACTATGGTGAATCAGTTACAAGTTTGAACGCTGCAAACTACAAAGATTGAGAATGTGAGAGAAACAAGTAATCTGTAGAACAGAATGTAGTCCTTTTACATTTTAACCATCCCACGTATTTACAGCTTTAACACAACCAACATTTCTCTATATTTTAAAAGAAAGACAGAAAATAGGTGCAATAATTGTTTTTAAACATGCAAACCTGAGCTGAATGAGGGAGTTTGAAGCCCAAACAAAGAACGCAATTCTAACACGCTTGAAAGGTAAAATTTGGTATAAACCATTTTATTCTCTTTTGTCTGAGGCGAGTTGTCCTGTAGTTTCAATAAGTGTTCAGATACAGATCTCCAAAGTGCTTGAAGTCCATTTCCAATGTTTTTATTTTTATTTATTTTGGTTTTATGTTGGCTCTCTTCTGTTTCATTCTTCAGTAAGATGATCCCACACTGCTTCAGTAATGTTCAGGTTCATATTCTGGGAAGGCAAACCCATTACAGTACCAATAATTTTCTACTATACATTTTATTATTATTATTATTTTATAATTTAGGTATGTTTTTACTGCACTGGTAATGTGTATGAAATGGCTGTTGTACTAAAAACAGTTGTGGCCAGTTTGATGCTTTTTAAGACGTTTGAGTTGTGGTAAATTAATCAGGTGGCACATTTTTATGTTCATAATTCCATAAATGAGTCAAATGGTTAAAGATAGCCACACCGCTAATCTTAAGAAGCATAAAAATGGCTATATCTCAGTCTGTATTTTAAATATTGAGCTCAAATTTAACTTGGTAGTAGCTGAAAATTATCTCCAACATATATTTTACCACTAAGATTATCTTTGTTTAAAACTTTGGCCATAGAAGGCGATTTTTATGCTCTATTTTTACATTGACTTGAGCAATGCAAGAATGTGAGGTCATTGGCAGTTTAGCCCTCCCTTTGTCCATTTCTCACAGAATTTTTAGGAACACAATGCAAACCAAGCTAAAATATGACAAATTTTGAGTTAATTATTGAGGAATCCTCTTTGCTGGTGCAAAAATACTATTGAATGCCACTCAGACTGGGATGTGTCTGGCATTTTTTTAGAATAGATTAACGTAAATGGTCTTAGTGACAGGCTTCTACCTTTGTAGTAAAAAGTGTCAAAGGTGGCAATTTATAATCTTTGTCAAGTTACAATTATTGTGCATTTTCTGAAATTTAGCACTCAGAAAGTTTTTTATACTTTAAGTGGTTTGTCATTCAGTATGAAATGGCTCAAAAACTGACCTTTGAAAATGGTCAGGTTCACAGTCTTTCTAAAAATCAGCAAAAGAGATAACCAAACTCAAAGAGATAAACTTTAGAGTAAATAGGAGACTTTAGTATTTTATTATACGCTGATCACTCGTTTCATTCTGCCTTTAAATACAGGTAGGGTGTTGTTTCCTTTTTGCCTAGGCATAGATCTTGTTTTATTTATGTAAACGAGGCTCCTCTGCAAAAGCCACCTGTTAGGTAATTAAACTGAAATTGAAGCCTGAAGCACGATGAACCCTCCTAGAATATTTTATTGAACCTCCACTCCCTTTGGACGCTTTAGAAGTTAATGAATCACAGACTAAACCCTTTAAAAGTAGGTTAGATGGAGAATGTTTGTTTAGTCCATCCATCCATTCATTATCTTTAGCTTATTCCGAAGTCGGGTCGCAGGGGCAGCAGCTTGAACAGGGAGGTCAAGACATCTCTTTCCACAGCCACCTCTTCCAGTTCTTCTGGGGGGATTTCAATGTGTTCCCAGGCCAAACGAGAGACAAAGTCTCTCCAGTGTGTCCTGGGTCTTCCCTGGGTTATCTTCCGAGCCTGACATGCCCGACGCACCTTCCTAGGGAAGCGCCCAGGGGGCATCCTTACCAGATGCCCAAACCACCTCAACAGACTCTTCTCGATGTGCGGAGCAGCGGTTCTACTCCAAGTTTCTCTTAGATCACTGAACTTCTCACCCTATCTCTATAGGAGAGTCCAGCTACCCTCAAATAGGCATTAGAGAAAGGGCTTTCAATGATTTAAAACCTACCTGAGCCAGCCTGCTTGAGTCACTGCACGGCTCATTTCCCATACAAAAAAAAAAGTCTGGAAGCACTTGATCGGTAGGTACAGCTCATGTCGGACGTGTCCTGGGTGCAGATATCTGCGCCCAGCATCTTCCTATTCTTTTGTAACGTCGTGGAATAACTGCGCATGCGCCATTTTTAACGAGAGTCAATGGATAAGATTCATGCGCCCCCAGGACCGGAAATACGTCACCAATCAGAAAAAGTTTTTTGAAACTAACAATATAACTCATCATAACTCATAAACTATTTATCCTACACAACTAAAAACATATACAGTATACATATACTGTATTTCAAAATATATTTATTTTATTATTTAAAATTTTTTTTTTTAGTCTTCAATATAAAATAGTGAATAGCTCCAGAAGTTCCAGTGGGGCGGCACCCTAGCGCCCCCCTACTGGCTGGCCGCCCCTTGTTAGTAGTGGTTTAGTACTTTTGGACAGTACTGTAATTTGACCTTCCTAAAGCAAAGCATCTAAAAGATAAATGCCTCCTGTTTGCAGCATATGCCTTTCTCTTTATCACGAACACAGCTAAACTAAAATAGCTGAACATCCAGTTTAGTGCCGTATAAAAACCGTTAAAGCAAAGCAAAGAACCTCTTTTGGCAAAGAGTCAACAGAGACATGAAAAATGCAGCTTGGAAGGTTTTCTTCAGCAATGAGCTGAGCTTCCTTTTTGAAGCTGCTTTGAACATAAATACCATAGACAAGTTTTTTTTTTATATCCAAGGATGCTTTTTTTCATTTCTGTGTTCAGCTTTACTGGTTTTAAATCATGTCACATGGTATATCTTGTCAAATAAGGAGGTGCATGACAAATAACTTTAACAGCAAAACTACACACCTTGGGGTGTCTATGAGTGCACACCTAATTCTCCAGCTCCCCGGGCGCTGACTACGGCTGCTCACTGCACCACCTGGTGGTGGTTGGGTTAAATGCAGAGGCCAATTTCGTCTGTCAAGTATGGGAAACATACACAGATGACAAAAATGTGACATTTATTTATTTTATTTAAAACTATATTATCATGTACATGTCACATCTATTTGCAGTATTCAGGGAAAGTTATAGCATTATCTTGGTTTGAACTTGTATGTCTTTTATGTATGTTTGATCCCATAGAAGGTTGCAGACTAACTGATGACTTTTGGTCTTTAACATGCAAATTCTATTGATCTTGCTAAAGAAAAAAAAACACTTTGTATGAAACCTGTACTTCTTGTGTATACATGAACCAAGTCAGGAGCACAGCTGGGCTTTGCAATGACAGTAAAACACATGAGTGATGCTTAGTCATTGTACAATTCACATATGTTAGAGGTACTACACAAGTACTCCACACTGGCTATGTGTGGCCCACAAGTCAAAAGTATATCTCACTTCCTATCCCTATTTGTTTCAAGCACTCATTGCACAGCACAATACACTATTTTAGGAAGGAACCAATCATGTAGCATTAAAAAAAGGAAGAAGATAGATGTTGCCACAACAACCGAGGGTGTTGGACCTCTACAAGCAGTTGATAGAAGCCAAGGGACACCACTACGTCATACTGGCTTTGCTATTACAGGAGCACTGATGTCAGAACATGAGGCAGCAGAGGTATTGGTGGGAATGCCGGTGGATGGAACAGTGGGGACTCTGATCGATATCATACCCTAGTCCAAGAGCTAAAGAGAGAGAAGATGACTTTTTATTTTTCAAGCAGACAGAGTTTGCAATGCTCTTGTTGTGTATGACAGAAACCACTGTCCAATTTAGCCTAAAGTAAAAATGGCTTTTACCATCCAATTATTGGCTATAGGGAGTAGTTATACGCCTGTAAGTTTCCACGTACATGTAAAACTCTCATCACAAGTGCAGCCTTGAGATAACTGGTTAATTGAAAGCCACACAACACTCTACATGTACTGATCACGTGTGTCACACCACCATGCCAGGCATGCAATGTGTATTTGACAAGTACTTTGTACTAGTAATTTTGATTTCTTTGGCCATGTGGCTCAAGTGAGCTACCAATTCTTGTGATCTGCTCATGCCCAAAACACTGGAGGTGGAATGTCATTAGTGTAGCTCAAAGTTGAATGGTTTATATTTAAAGCTGTGTTTTGGTATTCCCAGTCCATATTGCTTTATAAACCCACAAAGTGCTGCACTTGTTGGTAACTGGGTTTGTTGTCATTATTTGAGTAGAGTAATTAGAGTAAGTAACTACCATAGGGTTACAAAGGTTCTAGAATCTATTGGAGAAACAATCTTTGCCAGAAATATGATTGTTTGACTGAGTATCAGAGTTATATCTGTATGACAGAGGTGTGTGTGTGTGTGTGTGTGTGTGTGTGTGCGTGTGTGTGTGTGTGTGTGTG
>JBBPBX010033170.1:0-33424 GCA_038048925.1 Garcialebias charrua | reverse complement strand
ATGTATATATGTATATATATATGTATATATATATATGTATATATATGTATATATATATGTATATATATGTATATACACCGTAAAAAAAAAACTGTCGTTTTTACAGGAAAACGCTGGCAGCTGTGGTTACCAGAGTTTTCCTGTAAAAATTACGGGCACAACGTAATTAAATATACAGAGAAAATATGTAAATTAACTTACAGTGATTGACACTGTAAATTTACATTATTATTCTGTTAAGTCAACACAAATTAAATGTTAATTTTACATAGTTTTGTTCTACATAAGAAGACCCTTTCCTGTATTTCTGTTAATTTACATTATTAGTCTGTTAAGTCAACACAAATTAAATGTTAATTTTACATAGTTTTGTTCTACATAAGAAGATCCTTTCCTGTATTTCTGTTAATTTACATTATTAGTCTGTTAAGTTAACACAAATTAAATGTTAATTTTACATAGTTTTGTTCTACATAAGAAGACCCTTTCCTGTATTTCTGTTAATTTACATTATTAGTCTGTTAAGTCAACACAAATTAAATGTTAATTTTACATAGTTTTGTTCTACATAAGAAGACCCTTTCCTGTATTTTTTACCTCTAATAAATGTTTTTACTACATCAAAAACTGGCTAAATTTACTGGGAAATATCAACCAAAAAACTAATTTAAACTGGTAAAACCACAGTAAAATTTTGTATGTAAAATAATGGATATTTTGTGTTTTTTGTTCATCGCTAATAATAATCAAATTATATGGTGAGTTACTTTTTAAACCCGCTAATTGACTACCAGTACTACTACTGTCATTAAAAAACATGCAAAATGTATCATGGAATGAGAGGTACATATCACTTTAGAAAAATTTATTGACACAATTTTTAAACAATTCAGCGACTCCGATTTAATCCACAATCAAAAACTCAACTCTTTTAGTCAAGACAGTTTTCAATTAACAAAAAAATGCCAGGCAAAAAGCTTAAAAGAAATTAAATGTAAATGTTTCCATTTTTAGCAGTTCTCTTAATACTTTAAACAAAAAATGTGTAAATGTGGAAACAAAAACTTGCAGTGTTTCAATGAACAGTCCACAGAGCCGAAACTTCAAATATGTTTTCCTGCCAACAGTCCAAAAAACAAAAACTTGCAGTGTTTCAATGAACAGTCCACAGAGCCGAAACTTCAAATATGTTTTCCTGCCAACAGTCCAAAAAACAAAAACTTGCAGTGTTTCAATGAACAGTCCACAGAGCAGAAACTTCAAATATGTTTTCCTGCCAACAGTCCAAAAAACGAAAACTTGCAGTGCTTCAATGAACAGTCCACAGAGCAGAAACTTCAAATAGTTTTTCCTGCCAACAGTCCAAAAAACAAAAACTTGCAGTGTTTCAATGAACAGTCCACAGAGCAGAAACTTCAAATATTTTTTCCTGCCAACAGTCCAAAAAACAAAAACTTGCAGTGCTTCAATGAACAGTCCACAGAGCAGAAACTTCAAATATTTTTTTCCTGCCAACAGTCCAAAAAACAAAAACTTGCATACCTCTTCATTGAACAAGTTGAGTCCACAGAGAGAGTCCTTATTTAGGTGTCACACCACTCGTGATCGGTGATTTCCTGTATCAGGGTGAGGACTCGGGGGTTCACGTTGAGACGACACTTGGAGTTTTTGTTCTCCACTTTGGTTCCCTTTTCTGGATTTATTCGAAAAAAACACCTGTTAAAAGAAAAGACGACCATCATAATTATTTAGAAGTTTCAGTAAAGTAAAATACATATTTAAAAAAGCTAAGTTTGGTCCTCTGGACATTCAAAAAAACAAAACAAAAAAGTAGAAACATTGGCCCTCATTCACGAACCGTTCGTACGCACAGATTTGTTCTTAAACTGTGCGTACGAGTGATTTAGGATCATTTGCGGCATTCAACAATGTTTTCGTATCCTACGATTTTTTTCAGATACGAACAAAATTTACGAGTGGTCCGGACCTGTCGTATATTTTAGGAGCGTCAGTCTGCTGTCATCCAGACGGAATTTCTCCACTAATAACTTAATATTTCATTATTTAGAAAATATTTAGAGTTTAAAAAAGTCACGCACCACAATTGGTCTTGACAATAGGTTTTGTTTGAAGTCGAATTATATTTTTAAATGTAATAATGACTAACTTATAATAATGACTAACTTAAAACCTCTCGGTTTTCAAATCCCGGTTAAAAACTCACTACTACTCCATCGCTTTCAATGCCAGCTGATGTGTACTGGATCGTTTGATTTATGATCTGCAATGTTTTTATGTTTTTCATGTTGTACTTCATTGTATGTGTTGCGTGTTTGTTTGTCCAGCACTTTGGTGTGGACTTGTTCCTGTTTAAAGTGCTTTATAAATAAAATGGTATGGTATGGTATGGTAACTTATTAAAGTATTTAAATTAAAATCAATTTGTTATCAATGCCGTTTTCTAACACTACAATATTAATATGAAGATCTCAAACTAAAACCAACTTAAATTATGAATTAATGTAAGTTTAATTTGTCTCGGTAACGCAGACTTTAGGTTGACCTCCTGTCGCAGTCATAGCTGTCAGATAGCTCAATCAGTAAAGCGTTGCGTCGTAGTGCAGAACTTTATGGGTTCGAGTCCCACATGGGACAACGTTTTTTTTTTCTCCTTTTAATTCATTCCAGATTTAAAAAACACAAGAAAACTATTTACAATACAACAAGAAATGAAGCATAAAGTCTTTAATCTGGAATGAATAAATAATCTAAAGAAGGAAGGGAAAAAAAATAGGCATACCTTGTGGGAATCGAACCCACGAAATCTCGATAACAGTGCAATGTTTTAACCAGTTAGCCACCAGTACACGTGTATATTTTAAGGTCCACATTTCTTATAAACAGACATTCTTTGTCATTAGTTGGTCATTTACTCCCATGAGTGACGCTGCTAATAAGGACAGATTTACTTTTCTCGATCAAGGAGAGCAAAACTTCAATCTCCGCACCGGTAGAGTTCTTCTTTTTTACTTTTCGCTGTCATTTTATGCACAAACACGTTTTGCCTCCGAGGCAGGAAACGTAGCCTTATATGGCGTTTTGAGGGGTGGGAATTATGTAAATGACCTCTCCGCGTGCACGCGCAGGTGGTTGGAACAGGTGGGATTCATCATATTTACGCAACCCATTTACACACTTTTCCTGAGGATAGAAGACTTTGTTGAATCTGACGTGGCATGTTCGTATGAACGCTTCGTACGAACAAAAGTAGGATAAATTTAGGATAAAAATACGAACATTTTCGTGAATGAGGGCCATTGTCGTCTTTCGTTCGAAAGACTTCCTCAGTCTGAGGCCCTGTTTACACGGCGCGTATTTTGAGTGGAACCGCTCCTTTATCTCTGCGGATGTGCTTATCATTGACATGAGTCCATTGGGCCCCCTCTTTGACTCCGATGGTTTTTGAACTCACCCTGCAGAGTGGAGGTTTTTCGCTGACCCCCCGTTGATAATGTAAACATCTCCCGCTGATCTTTTGTTTGAACACATGCGCGCAGCACGCATGCTCGGACAGTCAGGGCAGGCAGACATTTCACGTGTCACGCTGCAAAATATGTGCTATATAATAACAGT
Source organism: Garcialebias charrua (assembly GCA_038048925.1). Classification (NCBI taxonomy): domain Eukaryota; kingdom Metazoa; phylum Chordata; class Actinopteri; order Cyprinodontiformes; family Rivulidae; genus Garcialebias; species Garcialebias charrua. Next base: position 29,791 of record JBBPBX010033170.1, on the reverse strand, counting down.
TTAACAATAACAGTATTTATGTTAGCGTGGGAGATATATAGTAATCTGAGCTATCTATCTGGACTCGTTACGTTATTTAAACAATGCGTAACGTAAAATGAAGACACCAGGTTTATTTATTTATTCATTCAACACCACAAACTGTACGTCACACAAACACTGAGAATTTAACTGAACACTATTAAAACACGTTAACTGAACTGTAAATATGTTAATGAACTAGACTCTTGCTGTGTTTTCATCTGGACCCCATCAGAACCGGTCCGCCTGTTGGAACGACAGCTTCTCCACCTCGCAGAAAAAAAGAAATAAATAAAAGCTCAGTTCGTTGTTGTGTGATCAAAGTAAACACAAGCAAAAATTAAATTAAGAACGTTGATTTACCTGCTGTAAGTCATGTTTTTCATGGAGTAAAGTCCGACATCATCCTCGTCAACTCTGTTCTGGTCCACAGTCCACTCAGCGTCTGGTGTGCAGCTTGTTAGATGAAGAGGTCCCACTTGGTGTCAAATCTGTCGACTCTTATCCAAAATTCAGCTTTAACTTGTTGTTAACTTGTTGATAGCTCAACGTTTAGTCCAGAAGAACGCAGCAGTCTGCCAGCAGAGTGAGGCAGCACGCATGTGCAGTGGGTGAAGGTTCAAAAATCCACAGCGCTAACTAATGACCGGGCATGGTAACTACTGTACAGTGAATTCATGAAAGGAGGAGGGGGGGCATGAGGGAGGGGGGAGATTCGAGCGGACCCATGTCAACGCAAAACTTTTCATCTAATTAACATACCCAAAACCTCCGTTTCCCCCCACAGTGTCTGTGTAAACAGGGCCTGAGTTGCTGTATTCAGCTCAGTCTTATAAATATCACCTTCTCACAGTGGATCAACCAGTTGGCTGATGACAGACAAAACCAGTTGCTCACATGATCAAGGAGGACCATCAGCCTAACGATAGATCGTTAACACCCTGATGGTTATTGCTATTCACAGAGGGCTGAGTGATACTAGCAATAACAGCATTGTAAGAGGGAGACAGTTGAACCCGGAGGCCTCCACCTCTGTTTAATTATGGACGGTTTCTTTTCACAAAGATGGCCTCCTTTACTCCTCTCTCAAACCAGTGTTCCTACGAACGTGGCCATCTTTGTGAAAAGAAACCGTCCATCATTAAACAGAGGTGGAGGCCTCCGGGTTCAACTGTCCCCATCTTACAATGCTGTTATTGCTAGTATCACTCAGCCCTCTGTGAATAGCAAACAACCATCAGGGTGCTAACAATCCATCGTTAGGCTGATGGTCCTCCTTGATCATGGGAGCAGCTGGTTTCAGGCTGTCATCTGCAAACTGGTTGATCCACTGTGAGCAGGTGCTATAAGACTGAGCTGAATACAGCACCTCAGACTGAAGAAGTCTTTCAGACGAAAGATTAAACGTTTCTAGAGTTTTTTTTTTTTTTTTATGTCCAGAGGACCAGACTTAGCTTTTCTAGATTTTTCTACCTGGATTATTGAGCATGCATCTGGGTAAAATACATATTGTTTTATAGTATTACAAATTGAAAGCAAGCCATATTTATTTACCTTTGAAGCAATTCCAGAGTTGAAGCCAGCTCAGACGGATAATGGATGTTGAAACAATAGTAGCTCCCGAACATCAGGCACAACGCAGAAACGAAGGAGGGGATGTTTGTGTTGATAAGGGTCCGGTCCAGACTCAGCATGTACCTTGTTGAGGAATAGCATGACTGTCCTATAAAGAAAAAATAATAATTGAACAGGGTACCGTATATATTATTAGGTCCTATACTCGCATGAGAAAATCCATTAGTAGTACAACGTAATAAATTAGATATGAAGCAGACTTACCACAGACAATGATGGTTGGCATTAGAGCCACTTGCTCCAGTTGCACATCTTCTGCCAGACTCGTTTCATCTACCGGTACATAGAAGAACATGGACTCCTCCTTCTCATGAAAGTAGTTGAGGAGAAGCAGGACCATCTCTTTCACATCCTCTGAGCAGCCACTCTGCTGTCCCCGTAGCCTCTGAAGTCTTGCATAAGTCTGAAGGAACTTCTTGTTGTTCTTGACACAAACAGGGGTCAGGTAGTTGAGGAGCCTTTTTCCCTTCAAATCCAAGTTGCATATGAAGGTCTCCTTGAGGTCGTTCCCAGTGAGTTCCTTGAAGTGGATCGACATGCCAATTTCATCAAACAAAAATGGCCACTCCTCTCTGAGGCACTTGATACTTTTTTACAGTTCTTCTTGAAATTTAGTCCATGGAATTTCAAAATTGTCCTCCCAGTGCGAGTCAAGCTGTGGGCTGCTGGATGAGGTAGATGCTGAACTTTGGGGTGAAACTGAGAGCAATGACAGCGATTGGGCAGGTTAAGCTTCATCAGACGAAAGTGAGCTGTTTTCAGGTCTGTAAATTACAGAGAGGAAAAAAAAGGTTTACAATGTACAATATAAGAAGATGTCTATGCCTGTTTAGAACATTGTGCATGGGGCACAAAGTGTAAAATAATATGTTAAAATATTTCACCAACACATTTTTCATTATTTAGATCACATTCTGAGTGTTAACATTTTCTACTAACATTTTATTGTTCTGGGTTCTGTATATTTAAACATTTTTGTGAATGTCTGGTTTCTGGAATACACTGTTCTTAATTGTCCCTGATGACAGGCAGAGAACAAATCAGACGTTTTCATGCAGTCACAGATTTGACAGATCACTTCGTCTGTTAGGCTCATATTTTTTAATAAGGACATTACTTTCGATATGGTGTAGGCTTGACCTAACTCGTGAATATTTTGCATTTCCTCAACAATAATTTTTATAGTAGAAGCAGGTATGAGCATCTGCCCTTGCAGTTTAAGTTAAAAGACACACACATTTCTGAGATATGAGTCACTATCATTCTCTGGCATGTCAATAGCTTCACTGGCTGCTTGCATGGCTTCATGTGTGTTTTCAGAATTATCTGTGCTGGCAAGTGCACTTGAGGACTGAGGGCAAGTTTCCATGTACATGTCATCAATACTATCAGGGGAGCATGCTTTATGCTTCCTACACATATGAGAAGTAAATGACGACTTCTTTGTAAAGACATTCTTACAACCTTTAACTGGGCATGACACTGACCTGCCCTCTCCAATATGGTCATTTAAGTGAGACACTAGCTCTTTCACCATCATGAGAAAATGGTGGGCACATAATGCAACCGCGCATTTTAAATCGGCAACAACGGCTGTAGCTTGTGGCGCAGGTGCATTATGTAAATGATAAAAATGACCCTTGAAAGCAGAGTAAGTTGTAAATGTTTGACTACAGTTAGCACCAACACACTTGAAAAGACAACGAGGCTCATTCCATGCACTTTGCAATGTAGCATATACCCTAAGTTAAAGTGTCCAGTTTCTTTGTGCAAAAGACGCAGGTCATCATTTAAGAAAATTTGGTGGGTGTGTGATTTATCACACATTGGTGTAGCAGTCTTAAAAGCTAACGGCACTAGCTTAGAACAACATGTGCTAACATTAGCTTATTACATGTGCTTAGCTTAGCTTGCAACATGTGCTTAAATTAGCTTATAACATATGCTAACATTAGCTTACAACATGCGCTAACAGTTCAGCAGACATTCCCGGTAGGAAAAAAGTAAACGTAAAGCTTACGTGGAAATGTTATTTTCTCTGAATCAACAGCCAAAGACTCCAAAACAAGATGTAAAAAGTTTTTAGAAAATTTCTTCTCCGCTCCTCCAAACAGCAGTACTGTATCTGGCTAGCTGCAGCCGTGAACGTGACGAGGCCAGTTCTTCTTCTTCTTCTTTTCTATCATGGCGGATCGCAAGCAACGTAAAGGTGCATACCGCCACCTACCGAGCTCAGCGAGAAAGGCTCTGGTCCCAGGCAATGTGTTTGCAGAAACTAAAAGAAAAACCCGCTCATTCTCAATCAGTTCATCTGGACAGTTTCTTTTTAGTAGAAAGAAAGAAAAACGTTTTTAGTTCAACCCCTCTCCCCCACCCAACGTGGTCACATGACTTACAACACTTAACATTTTGTTTCTAACTTTAAAAAAATATACAAATCACTATCTTTAAAAGTATACAAATCACTATCTTTTCATTCATTCATTCAACCTTTATTTAGTCAGGTAAATCTCATAGAGCCTCGAGGGCTCATTTACAAAAGCGACCTGCAAACTCAGGTCTCGTGCTCTATGCAAACTTATTTTTGTCATTATTCTTCCATCAATCATGTTAAAAGTACAGCAGAAGTTTGTAAAGTGATTTACCTTTGTATTTGTATTTTCAAAAACAGTTCAAAACTTTAGTTTTTCCAGCATTTTAATGTCATATTAACAAAATTGTTTTGTTATAGCCATTACAGTATTTTTTTGTGTTTTTTACCACGATTTGTAGTTTTAACAAATATATTTGATTATTCGCACATAGTTTTGTTGTGCAAACAACGTAAAAAGATTGTTTAACAGTTTACAAAGGTTAACTGTGAATTAAACAAAACATTTATGCTTTCCATTTTACAGTATTTTTATGTTGTGATTTTACATAGTTTCAATGTAAATTCTACGGACATTTCTTACAGTGTAGCTTTCGACTAACAAACCGAAGAACTACCACCACCAAGCCAGAAGTACAGTGAGCAATGCCGAATAAATCTAGACAAAAAAGGCAAGAGTTGCTGGAAAAAAGTATGGAAGATATGGAGGAAATTAAAAAGTCATTAAACTTCATGAGTGCTAAACTAGCGAAGTTAGCATCTCAACAAGAACTTCTGATGGGTCTGTTTGAGGATGTGAAACAACTGAAAATTCTAATAAGTAACACAGACCAAAGGTGGGCAAATGAGCGCTAGGGACCGCTAATGCGCTAATCCGCTTACAGCGGACCTAAGGTTTTTGTCAGCGTAACAGCGGTTTTACTAACTTTTATAATTCATAAGCGGATTTGTGCTATTTTTATTTAAAATGCAGTACCGCTAATAACTAATTATCTATCAGTAAAAATGAATAAACTTATTTACAGGCTCTTATGCTGCTTGTTTTACCTTTTTCCCCCTTGCTCCCTCACCGTAAAGAGCAGAGAGGAGGGAGGGTTGGAGGGGGAGCAGAGGGGAGAACAGACGCGGATCTACCATGTAGGCAAATTATGCCGTTGCTTGGGGCCCCAAATCAGCAGGGGCCCCGCCCCGGCCAGTCACCTACATCACTAACATTGCTCATGCTTGTTAATGTACATTTAACATAAAAATAATTATAGTTACGATGAAAACTATCATTAAAAACGCAATACAAAAACCGGTCGATTTCTGTATCCCCCTACTAAAAATGGACTATTCCATCTTGACATCTTCCGGGTCTTGAATGCTAACATTGTGGCTAGCTGTTTGTGCTCGGTGTCTTCATAAATCCGCAAAGAACCCCGCTGTTTCAAGCCAAATTAACGTGGCCGGAGGATTGTATTGTGTGTTTTGTGTCCACCACTCGACGGTGAGTCGTTTGTTTTATGTATTTGGGTTCCTTTTATGTAGCAATGCGGTGGCGACACGCCCGTGTATTTGAGATTTAAAAGTGGTCTTAGGGATTAAAAGATCATTTTCATTTTGTTAATTTCGTGGCCGAATAGAATATATAATAATAATAATAATAATAATAATAATGAATTCAATTTATAACGCACTTTTCATTAATGAAAATCTCAAAGTGCTACAAGGTGCTATAGAATTAAATGTCAATAGAATTAAATGTCAATAAAACAAGTAATAAAACAAGTAAAATCAATAACAATATCAACTAAAATCAAAAGTAGAAATTATGAGGAGGTAGAGTATGCTCGGTTGAAAAGAAAGGTCTTCAAGCCGCTCTTAAAGTCAACCACAGACGTAAAGTATTAAATAAATCCTTTGATTTTTGTAATTTCATCCTTTTAGGATCATTTTAGTTACTTTTCATTAAATCTATTGACTACCTATAGAATTTTGGAATTGGTTTAATTTATTTTTCGGTTGCGCAACAAAAAAGAAATTAATATTTGTTTTTTGAAACAATATTGAAGTAAATTAAACTTAATTGACTCTTATACCAAGATGGCCGCGCTCAGACCAGCCGCAGCTTCACGAGCTCCCGGTTCATCCCTAGTTTTTAGTAACTTTAATAGTGTTTTTGTACCTGACTCTGCGCGTTTTTTGCGGGTGAATTATAGCCGAACTGAACTGTTAAGAATCGGAGCGGATTTACCACAGGGCACAGCTGAAATCAGCAACGAACTCAAATCAGAGCTCGGAAGATTGGAGCTGTTAAGAACATCCTTCTGGAAGCAGACGCGCTCCAGGGGAAAGAAAAGGAAGAGGTGCTCCCGAGGAAAGAAGAGGGGTTGCCGAGCAGGAATTATGACGAGACTGCGGGCAGACGCTAAAACCGGGAGACCCCCGATGCCGGCTCTTTTTCTGTCTAACGTCCGCTCGCTGGACAACAAAATGGATCTACTTCGTTTGAGAGTGACCACGTCGGAGGAGATGAGAAGGTGCTCTGTGCTCTGCCTCACGGAAACGTGGATCTCTGAGGATACACCGGACTCTGTTTATGAGCTGGATAACAGACTCTTTTTCAGAACAGACCGGTGCACCGAGACTACGGGAAAAACACGAGGCGGTGGTGTTTGTATTTACGTGAACAAAGATTGGTGCACGAACTGTTCCGTGATCAAAAGGATTTGTTCAGCTGCCGTGGAGTTGATCACAGTAAGGTGCCGGCCGCATTATCTTCCCCGCGACCATTCTGTAATTCTAATCAGCGCTATCTATATAGCCCCTGATGCTAATGCTAATGACGCCCAGGGAGAAATTCATGACTTACTCACCTCGCTGCAGTGTAAATATCCTGAGGGGCTCTTCATTGTTTGTGGAGACGTCAATCACGTGGACCTTCAAGTCTCCCTCCCAGCCTTCAATAAGCACGTTTTCACAGCAACAAGAGAAGATAAAACGCTTGACCAAGTCTACACTAATGTAAAGGGTGCATACACGGCGAAGACACGTCCAACGCTCGGAGCTTCCGATCACTGCTCTTTGATCCTGGCCACAAGACAGCTCCTCCCACTCAGGCGCTCCAAGCCGGAACAAAGAGAGATAAGAATCTGGCCTCAAGATAGTACCCCCATGCTGAGAGACTGTTTTGAGAAGACAAACTGGTCTGTTTTCAGAGAAGCAGCTACTGATGGGAGCTCAGTTGACCTGGAACTTTATGCTTCCTCAGTCCTGGGCTACATCAGTACATGCTCTGAAAATGTATCCATAAAAAAAATATGTTAAATCTTACCCGAACCGAAAACCCTGGTTAAATAAAGAAGTTTGCGCCTTGCTAGCAGCCAGGGACACTGTATTCAAGTCCGGAGATAAAGAGGAGCTAAGAAAGAGCAGGACAGAACTGGAGGAAGGCATTAAGAAGGCCAAGGCCACGTATGCACAGAGGATCGAGGGACAGTTCACCTCACAAGACCCACGGAGCATGTGGAAGGGTATTAAATGCATAACAGATTACAAAGGCAAGAACAAACAATGCCCCAGGGACCCATCTCTGCCTGATGCCCTCAATAAGTTTTATGCACGTTTTGATGATCCAAACAGACCAGCTAGCACCAGACTCACCTCATCACCAGATGAAGAGCATCTCAGAGTGACCGCAGCAGAAGTGAGAGGCAGTCTCAGAAAGATTAATCCTCATAAAGCAACCGGACCAGACAACATCCCAGGGAAAGTTCTGAAGGAATGTGCGGACCAGCTCTGTGAGGTGCTGGCTGACATCTTCACCACCTCACTTGCACTGGAGTCAGTTCCCACCTGCCTGAAGACCGCGACCATCATCCCAGTCCCAAAGAGCTCCACAGTGACTGGTCTGAATGACTATAGACCAGTGGCCCTCACCCCGATAGTCGCTAAATGTTTTGAGAAACTGGTCATGTCCCACATCAAGGCAACCGTCAACATCAACGAGGACCCTCATCAATACGCATACCGCGAGAACCGATCAACAGAGGACGCCATTTCTTCCGTGGTCCACACTGCTCTCACCCACCTGGATCAGAAGGACTCATACGTGCGTCTGCTCTTCGTGGACTTCACATCTGCCTTCAACACCATGATCCCCCAAACTCTGATAGACAAACTATCTACACTTGGACTAAGCCCCTCCATTTGTAACTGGGTACTAGACTTCTTAACAGACAGACCACAGTCCGTGAAGATCCACAACTTCTCCTCCTCCACCATAACCCTCAGCACTGGCTCTCCTCAAGGATGTGTGCTGAGCCCCCTTCTGTTCACTCTGCTCACATATGATTGTACAGCCACACTTCCAGGCTGTCATATTGTTAAGTTTGCAGATGATACAGCGGTGGTGGGATGCATCACAAACAATGATGAGTCCAGCTACAGACAGGAGGTGGAACACCTGGAGAGCTGGTGCAAAGAGAATAATCTTCACATGAATGTGAAGAAGACAAAGGAGATGATTGTGGACTTCAGAAGGAATAAACACACCCACGCCCCACTGAAAATAGGTGGGTCTGCAGTGGAAGTGGTCTCCAGCTACAAATACTTGGGTGTACACATGAATGATAACCTCAGCTGGAGCAACAACACCACCAGCCTGATCAAGAAAGGTCATCAGAGACTCTACTTCCTCAGACGGCTGAGACGTGCTGGTCTGAGCAGCCCAGTTCTCACCTCGTTCTACAGGTGTGCAGTGGAGAGCGTCCTGTGCTCCAGCATCAACGTGTGGCATGGAGGCTGCACAGTTGAAGAGAGGAAAGCTCTACAGAGAGTGGTGAAGGCTGCACAGAAGTCTGTTGGAGTCAGTCTCCCCACCATCACAGACATTTACACCTCCAGATGCAGGAAAAGAGCCACCTGCATCATGAAAGACCTCACTCACCCAGCACACTCACTCTTTGCCCCACTCCCCTCAGGACGGAGGTTGAGGAGCATCAAATGTAGAACCACTAGACTGAGGAACAGCTTCTACCCTGAGGCTGTTAGACTCATGAATGAATAAATAAAAATAAAATAAAAATAAACACTGCAAAATATCACATCATGCTGATGCTGATCTGTTTTCTTGTTGCTGTGTTCATCTGTGACCATCTGCTCATACAGACTCATGTTCGTGCTGCTGTTTATTTCCACTATATTAGGCTTAGTGTATTACTAGTTGATGTTTTTCTTAGTTAATTCTAGATGTTATTACTGTTTTTCTCTTGCATTTGTTGTTGGATGTAACTGGGACCCCGTGTACATAATCTCGTTTTCATCACATGTACCACATGCGGTGCTGTTAAGATCTCAAAAGGTACCCCAGTTGGTAACGAGACCCAGAACGACACAAGACAAAAAGGTACAAGTAACAGTGTTTATTATTTACAGTGGGGAATTACTATTTACAAATATACAAGGGTCCTCTGGGTTTCTGGAAGATGAAAAAACAGACAGTCAGATGGGTTTGATCAGAGAAGTCTTCCAGGGTAATTGATCTTGTTTGTTTGTTGTTTTTTCCTTACGGATGAAAAGAGGAGGATGATCCCAGAGAGTCCTTAAGTCCTTGAGATGGAGTCCCAGAGGGCGAGTGAGGCAGGCAAGTGGCTGGAGGGCAAAGCACGACAAGCAAAGAGCTGGAACCAGGAGAATCCGAGGGCTGAGAACAAAAACAAGCACAGGGTAAGTTTCTCTCAATAGACTCACAAACTGGCTAGAAGCATAAATACCATGTATGGCATAGAATGCTTCAGCGAAGAGTAGAACTCGACTGCAGCCTTAAGTAGAGGTGTAGCTCGTCAGGTGGATGACCGTCAGCTGTGGATGATTGGCGGCCATCTTGGAGCTGCAGCAGGTGCCACTCTTACAGTACCTCCCCCTCAAGGGGCGCCTCCAGGAGCCCCGACGCGCTTCTCAGGGTGAGCCCTGAAGAAGGTGGTGATCAGACTGGGGTCCAGGATGAAAGAGCGAGGAATCCACGACCGTTCCTCTGGGCCGTATCCCTCCCAGTCCACAAGATACTGAAAACCTCTCCCACGACGGCGCACATCCAGAATGGCACACACGGTGAAGGCCGGATGGTTGTCGATGAGACGAGCAGGCGGAGGGAGGCTGGCAGGCGGGCACAAAGGACTCACAGAAACGGGCTTTACCTGGGACACGTGAAACGTTGGATGAATCCTCATGGAAGCGGGTAGCCCAAGACGCACCGCAGAGGGGTTGACGATCCGGAGTATAGGGAAAGGGCCGATGAATCGAGGCGCCAACTTCCTCGGGATGTCCTTCAGGACGATGTTCCTGGTGGAAAGCCAAACCCTCTGACCCACCTGATAGGAGGGCGTAGAAGATCGGTGGCGGTCCGCAAACCTCTTATTTTGGGCGGCCGTGCGGAGAAGTGCTGCCTTAGCCTGGCGCCAGACACGCCGACAGCGTCGGAAATGGTGCTGCACTGACGGCACAGAGATGTCCGACTCCTGACTGGGGAACAAAGGGGGCAAATATCCTAGTGAAGCTTCAAAAGGTGTCATACCTGTGGCCGCAGAAGTATGGGCGTTGTGGGCATACTCCACCCAGACCAGATGTCGACTCCAAGCAGAGGGATTGCCCTCAGCGAGGCACCGAAGGGTGGCCTCGAGCTCCTGGTTGCACCGTTCGGCCTGACCATTGGACTGCGGGTGATAGCCAGAGGTGAGACTGGTCGATGCCCACAAGGCACCACAAAAACTGTGCCACGCCTGAGAGACGAACTGGGGACCCCTATCCGACACCACGTCGGAAGGGACACCATGAATGCGAAAAACATGTTGTACAAGGAGTTGAGCAGTCTCCATGGCAGAAGGTAACTTAGGAAGAGGCAAGAAATGGGCTGCTTTAGAAAACCTGTCAATGACGGTGAGAATGGTGGTGTTACCCTCAGACGGAGGCAGGCCGGTGACAAAGTCAACAGCGATGTGGGACCATGGGCGGCTGGGCGTGGGTAGCGGTTGGAGAAGTCCTGCAGGGGGTTGGGTACCAGTTTTGTTCCTGGCACATGTGGGACAAGCTGCAACAAAGTCTTTGACGTCTTGGGACAAAGTGGGCCACCAGAAGTGGGTCTTGGTTAACGACAACATACGTGTAATACCTGGGTGACAAGAGAGCTTGTTCGTATGCACCCATTCCAGTACTTTGGACCTCATGGCGGTGGGAACGAAAAGTGTACCAGGAGGTCCTGTGCCAGGGTCCGGTTCCATACGATGGGCTTCACGAACCTCCTGGGCAATGGGCCAGGTGAGTACCCCAACGATGCAAGTCGGGGGTAAGATGTTCTCCTCAACCTCTGGGGCATCTGGAGGAGAAAACTGGCGAGACAAAGCATCGGGTTTAACATTCTTAGACCCAGGTCTGAAAGTCAGCGTGTAATTGAATCTGTTGAAAAACAGTGACCAGCGTGCCTGCCTGGGATTTAGACGTTTGGCTTCTCTGAGATAAGTGAGATTCTTATGGTCAGTCCAAATAAGAAAAGGCAACTCAGTGCCCTCAAGCCAGTGACGCCACTCCTCTAGTGCCAGTTTCACAGCGAGTAGTTCTCTGTTGCCCACGTCATAATTCCGTTCAGCTGGAGACAGACGGCGAGAGAAAAACGCACATGGGTGCACTTTGTTGTCCAAAGTTGACCTCTGCGACAAAACGGCTCCTACCCCAGTGTCAGAAGCATCCACCTCCAGGATAAACTGACGAGTGATGTCTGGATGACAAAGGATGGGTGTGGATGAAAAAAGCTGTTTTAGCTTACCAAAAGCAGAGTTGGCTTCCGGGGTCCATCTGAAGTTTCTGTTGGTGGATGTGAGTTGTGACAGAGGTGCTGCGATGCGACTGTAGTCCTTGATAAAGCGTCGGTAGAAGTTTGCAAAACCCAAGAACCGTTGCAGTTGCTTCCTAGTCTCAGGGATCGGCCACTCCACCACTGCCTTTGTCTTCTCAGGGTCTGCCCTGTAGTGTCCTTCTCCAAAGATAAAACCCAAAAAAGCAACAGAAGAAGTGTGAAAAGCACATTTTTCACCTTTTACAAAAAGTTGGTTCTCATACAGTCTTTGGAGCACCGTCCGGACATGAGCGACGTGTTCATCCTCATTCCTGGAATAAATGAGAATATCATCCAAGTAAACAAACACAAAATCACCAATAAAGTCTCTCAAAACATCGTTGACTAGTGCTTGAAACACTGCAGGAGCATTGGTGAGGCCAAAAGGCATGACGAGATACTCAAAGTGTCCCACGGGTGTCTTAAAGGCTGTTTTCCATTCGTCACCCTCTCGGATACGGACGAGGTGATAAGCATTACGTAGGTCCAACTTGGAGAAGATAGTGGCTGGTTGCAGCTGCTCATGGACTGAGTCAAGTAGTGGTAAGGGGTACTTGTTCTTTACAGTAATACTGTTCAAACCCCGATAGTCAATACAAGGGCGTAGTGTCTTGTCTTTCTTAGCAACAAAAAAGAACCCTGCCCCCAGTGGAGAAGTAGAAGGGCGGATGATACCTGAATCCAAAGACTCCTCGATGTAGGATTTCATGGATCCCCGTTCAGGACCCGAGAGGTGATATAAACGGCTAGATGGCAGAGGAGCCCCAGGAAGGAGGTCGATGGCACAGTCATAGGGACGATGGGGAGGAAGAGAGAGAGCCTTCACTTTACTGAATACAGGAGACAGATCATGATACACGGGGGGAATGGTGGATAGATCAATGTTCTCGGTTTCTTGTACACTGGTTAAAGGGTTGGAGATGCCTGAACGAAGGCAATTCTTCAAACACTTGTCACTCCATTTCTCTATTCGGCCAAACTCCCAATTGATGTGGGGATTATGGTTCTTTAACCAGGGAAACCCTAAAATCATTTGAGTGTTGGGTGAATCAAACACAAAGAAACTAACAAATTCATGGTGATTACCAGATGTGATTAAATGCAAATCTCCAGTCTTAAAACGGATCTGCGCTAAAGTCTCCCCAGTTACTCCAGTAATAGAAACTGGGTCAATGTCCAGAACGGGGAGAGAGAATTTCTCGACTAAATCATGACTAATTAAATTTTGTTCAGCACCAGAGTCAATTAATGCTGACACAGGAAAACGGTTTTGTTTGAACTGAATAACCGTAGGTAAAATTAATCTGCGCATGGAAGTGAAAGAGGAAGTGCCCACCAATAACTTCCGTTCTATCGGTGGGCGTTGTCGTTTCCCAAAAGCGGGCATGAAGCAATATAATGTCCCTCATTTCCACAATACATGCACAGGTTAGCAGTCCTACGTCTCTGTCTTTCACTTGCTGTTAAATTAGTTCTGCCAATCTGCATTGGTTCAGGTGCAGGCAATGCTAGCTGAGATCCAGTAGATGGTGGTAGCGAGCTTCGGGAGTTGTGACTGAAATTATTGTCCCCACCTGATGACGTGAAGAAACCGGAAGTGTTGGGTCTCTGGTAATTGTAGTCCCGTTCTCGGCGACGTTCCCGGAAACGTTCGTCAATGGAGATCGCCAAATTAATTAGCGCGTCGAAGTTAGGAGGCTCGTCTCTTGCTGCAATCTGGTCCTTGACATAATCAGAGAGAGAATTCAAGAAAGTACCTTGGAGCGCCCTGTCGTTCCACCCCGTTTGAGCCGCGAGAATGCGGAAGTCCAGAGCGTGTTCGGAGACGGGTCGTCTGCCCTGACGTAATCCCAACAAACGCTTCTCTGCATTGGGTTGTTGCAACGGCCGGTCAAAAATCCTGCGGAACTCGTTCAGAAACTGGTCGAACGACACAAAGTCCAACTCATGGTTGTGGAGGTAAGAAGATGCCCACTGGAGGGCTTTACCTGAAAGCTGACTGTTCAGATATGTAATCTTAGCGATGTCCGTGGAGTAGAGCTGAGGAGCCCCTTTGAAGGCGAGTTTGCACTGTAGGAGGAATCCCTCACATGACGCTGGGTCTCCTGAGAAGAGTTCAGATGGTTTAACCAGTAACTGCTGAGGAGAAGGAGAGTTATTGTTTGAACTGGTGCTGGGAGGGTTTGAGGGTGAGGTGGCAGCAGGAGCTGGGAAAGGAGAAGCAAGTCGCTTCAGTACTGAATTAACCATACCTCCGAGTACTAGCATGTCAGATTGGGTTTTTTGTTGTTGAGTTAATACTTGTTTCAGCAACTCCTCTGGAGTCTGGCTTATGGCCTGCGAGGAGGAAGCTTGTGCGTTCATGGTCTCGTTCTGGGTTTTAGTATGGCTGAAGCATTAACTGTTAAGATCTCAAAAGGTAACCCAGTTGGTAACGAGACCCAGAACGACACAAGACAAAAAGGTACAAGTAACAGTGTTTATTATTTACAGTGGGGAATTACTATTTACAAATATACAAGGGTCCTCTGGGTTTCTGGAAGATGAAAAAAACAGACAGTCAGATGGGTTTGATCAGAGAAGACTTCCAGGGTAATTGATCTTGTTTGTTTGTTGTTGTTTCCTTACGGATGAAAAGAGGAGGATGATCCCAGAGAGTCCTTAAGTCCTTGAGATGGAGTCCCAGAGGGCGAGTGAGGCAGGCAAGTGGCTGGAGGGCAAAGCACGACAAGCAAAGAGCTGGAACCAGGAGAATCCGAGGGCTGAGAACAAAAACAAGCACAGGGTAAGTTTCTCTCAATAGACTCACAAACTGGCTAGAAGCATAAATACCATGTATGGCATAGAATGCTTCAGCGAAGAGTAGAACTCGACTGCAGCCTTAAGTAGAGGTGTAGCTCGTCAGGTGGATGACCGTCAGCTGTGGATGATTGGCGGCCATCTTGGAGCTGCAGCAGGTGCCAGTCTTACAGGTGCAAATGACAATAAAGACTCTCTGACTCTGACTCTGACTCTGATATGAATTACAAGATACAAGATACAAGAGCTTTTATTAACATTGCACCAGTTCTCACCAATACAACATGATTATGTGTACACAGTCATCCAGGAGAGGGGTTGAGTATGTAAAGCTGCTGCTTATTCAAAACACATGACATGTTCTTCAGCGCGGCCTCTCTCATCCGTCTCGGGATGAAGGTCAAAGGTGTGAAAAAAAGGTAAGGAACCATGGGGGTTACAGCATTGGTATTAAAAAAAAAGTATCACATTTTGTCTGCAAGACACCGCATGACACAGTAAAAACCATACCATAAGCACATAAGCACATAAGGACAGTTACATGTTGCATGTTGAGACTGAGGCAGGGAGGATCTGTCCATGATACATTCCGGATGCCTCCGATAACGCTCATAGAAAAGTTCTCCGGGGGGGGTAGCAGACAAGACAAGACAGCAGCTATTTTGTCCACAGTAAGCACATCTCAGGAGAAATTAGATATCCAGCCTTTCCCAAGGCTGTTTCCAAGGGAGTCAGATAAGAATTGACAAATATTTTCACATCAGGCACACATTGTAATTTCTGTGGCCTTCAGTCTGTAAGGGCGATTCTGTTCCAAAGTGATCCAATTCGGGACTTTTTCCACTGATCCAAGCTCTGACCTCAGATGTTGACCACAGCGTCCAGAGTCCCAATCCGAGGGTGATCTGTTCACCCTCTGGATAAGCTCGCAAACAGCTGATTTCTGATGTTGACCACAGCGTCCAGAGTCCCAATCCGTGGGTGATCTGTTCACCCTCTGGATAAGCTCACAAACAGCTGATTTCTCGAGGTCACGGCGCAGACCAGACGTCGGGTGCTCCAGGCATTAAGTCCTGCTGAAGTCTCCCTCTTTTGCGATAGACCAGTGCTCCACAAACGCCAAAAAGCAAAGCGCTGCCATCATAATCCAATATAATCCAAGATTCTTCACCTCCACAGAGCACTCCCAGGAATCCACGGAATCCATGGCGGAATCCATGGCGTATCCTCCGTCACTCTGTGAGGGTGGAAAGGCTCCCCTTGTGCCGTTCCTTCTGTAGAGATCTTGTTTGTAGAATCGAATGCCCAAACCTCCAATCCATCTTAATTTGCGTTCGAGGTGCTTAGCTGAGGAGCTGCCAGCAGCAGGGGGGGGAAGGACAGGAGAGGGAAGGGTTGCGACTGCCTCTGTCGAGAGCAAGGTTGATACAACTTGGAAGTGCACTTTAACATTAGAAGTCCCAGAGAAGGGTCATTCAACATTTCTACCTTTGGAACCCAGAGACGGGTCGATTGACGTGAAGGATTTTAGCTAACATCCTATAATGAGCTGTTAACAGGCGCTTTTGTTTTGTAAATAAGGCCATTACTGGCGCACCACAGGAGGGGGCACGCTTAACCAATTTGACTAAGGCTGCGCTTTTTTACGCAAGTGAACTTGGCTTCTAAATCCCCCGGTCCCTTTCAGTGGGCTACATATGTTGGTCTGTCACTTGACCTCAGGTCATGTGACCTTTGTCGGTCCGTCAGTTTACCTCAGGTCATGTGACCTCTGTCGGTCCGTCAGTTGACTTCATGTCGTGTGACCTGTGTTGTTTTGTCAGTTGACCTCAGGTCATAAGACCTATGTTGGTCCGTCACTTGACCTCAGGTCCTGTGACCTGTGTCGGTCCGTCAGTTGACCTCAGGTCATGTGACCTATGTCGGTCCATCAGTTGACCTCTGGTCATGTGACCTGTGTTGATCCGTCAGTTGACTTCATGTCATGTGACTTATGTCGGTCTGTCAGTTGACCTCAGGTCATGTGACCTGTGTTGGTACATCAGTTGACCTCATGCCATGTGACCTGTGTCGGTCCATCAGTTGACTTCATGTCATGTGACCTGTGTCGTTGTGTCAGTTGAACTCGGGTCATGTGACCTATGTTGGTTCATCACTTGAACTCAGGTCATGTGACCTCTGTCATTGTGTCAGTTGACCTCAGGTCATGTGACCTATGTCGGTCCATCAGTTGACCTCTGGTCATGTGACCTGTGTCGGTCCATCAGTTGACTTCATGTCATGTGACCTGTGTCGTTGTGTTAGTTGACCTCAGGTCATGTGACCTGTGTTGGTACGTCAGTTGACCTCATGCCATGTGACCTGTGTCGGTCCGTCAGTTGACCTCAGGTCATGTGACCTGTGTTGGTCCGTCAGTTCACCTCAGGTCATGTGACCTGTGTCGGTCCGTCAGTTGACCTCAGGTCATGTGACCTGTGTCGGTCCGTCAGTTGACCTCAGGTCATGTGACCTGTGTTGGTACGTCAGTTGACCTCATGCCGTGTGACCTGTGTCGGTCCGTCAGTTGACCTCATGTCGAGTGACCAGTGTCGGTCCATCAGTTGACTTCATGTCATGTGACCTATGTCGGTCCGTCAGTTGACCTCAGGTCATGTGACCTGTGTCGGTCCATCAGTTGACCTCAGGTCATGTGACCTGTGTGGGTACATCAGTTGACTTTATGTCATGTGACCTGTGTCGTTGTGTTTGTTGACCTCAGGTCATGTGACCTATGTTAGTACGTCAGTTGACCTCATGCCATGTGACCTGTGTCGGTCCGTCAGTTGACCTCAGGTCATGTGACCTGTGTTGGTCCGTCAGTTCACATCAGGTCATGTGACCTGTGTCAGTCCGTCACTTGACCTCAGGTCATGTGACCTGTGTCGGTCCATCAGTTGACCTCAGGTCATGTGACCTGTGTGGGTACATCAGTTGACCTCATGCCATGTGACCTGTGTCAGTCCATCACTTGACCTCAGGTCATGTGACCTATGTCAGTCCATCAGTTGACCTCATGCCATGTGACCTGTGTCGGTCCATCAGTTGACTTCATGTCATGTGACCTGTGTCATTGTGTCAGTTGACCTCAGGTCATGTGACCTGTGTTGGTTCGTCACTTGACCTCAGGTCATGTGACCTGTGTTGGTACGTCAGTTGACCTCATGCCATGTGACCTGTGTCGGTCCATCAGTTGACTTCATGTCATGTGACCTGTGTCGTTGTGTTAGTTGACCTCAGGTCATGTGACCTGTGTTGGTACGTCAGTTGACCTCATGCCATGTGACCTGTGTCGGTCCGTCAGTTGACCTCAGGTCATGTGACCTGTGTTGGTCCATCAGTTCACCTCAGGTCATGTGACCTGTGTCGGTCCGTCAGTTGACCTCAGGTCATGTGACCTGTGTCGGTACGTCAGTTGACCTCAGGTCATGTGACCTGTGTCTGTATGTCAGTTGATCTCATGCTGTGTGACCTGTGTTGGTCCGTCAGTTGACCTCATGTCGAGTGACCAGTGTTGGTCCATCAGTTGACTTCATGTTGTGTGACCTATGTCGGTCCGTCAGTTGACCTCAGGTCATGTGACCTGTGTTGGTCTGTCACTTGACCTCAGGTCATGTGACCTGTGTCGGTCCCTCAGTTGACCTCATGTCATGTGACCTATGTTGGTCTGTCAGTTGACTTCATGTTGTGTGACCTGTGTTGGTCCGTCACTTGACCTTAGGTCATGTGACCTGTGTCGGTCCGTCAGTTGACCTCAGGTCATGTGACCTGTGTTGGTCCGTCAGTTGACCTCATGTCGTGTGACCTATGTCGGTCCGTCAGTTGACTTCATGTCATGTGACCTGTGTCGGTCCGTCAGGTGACGGACAACAATAGGTCAAGCATGTTTTAGAACACAGCAATGGGCCACCTGCATGTGCCGGCACGCACCATATATACATGTGCCAAGGACAAGGAGAGAGACAGTACTTGTAAGCAAAATAATTTATTTGACAGAACATCAAAGTTACAGGATAGTCAGCACAGCAGAATAAGACAATTTTATGCATAAAATTGTTCTGGAGCAGACAAAGCTTTCCGTTCAGTGGATGTCCCAAAATGTTCAACATTGAGATAACTTCAGGGTCTGTTATGTGTGAATTCAGGTCAGGGCCTCTCTTCTGACTAAGGGGGGAAGTGCAAGCATGGAATGCAGTCTGTGCAGTCTGGTGTGGTGGGGGTGTCTGAGTTGTGTGCACGCATATTTATAACAAAAGGCAGTTAATGGCCCACTAATGTGGACCCACTAATGGCCCACTAATGGTTGGTTTGGACTCAGGGTCTTTTGACCCTCTTTCAGGACTTCTGGGGGGAGGTTGAAAATCCTGGGACTTCTAGTGTTAAAACTTGATCTCTAACTTTAATTTTACCTGTACTGTTGATGTGGTCTTTGAATTGAAGTTATAATAATAATAATAATGTAATAATCTTTATTTGTATAGCACCTTCCTGCAATGCCTTGCATTGACCAAGGTGCTTAACAGATATAGGATAATCTAAAAAAATAAATACAAAGTATGTGCATGTGTAATGAAGAATATAATTTGTACGTGCAGCTGTTAATACATGTAAAGTTTTTTTTTTAATGTTTGTTGCTCTTTTTGCCAACTGTGATGTTTCTTCTGTCCAGGACTGTAAATATCCAGGTGGGTCAGGAGGAGTTAATGGGAAGCTGCTGCTGTGACGTAAGAGGTAGGATAAAGGTGTATAACAGTTCATGCACCGCTAGTTGGCAGTCTAGTGCAAATATTGCATAACTTGTTGGCTAGCAATTGTTGAATTTAATTAGCGGTTTAGAATTTAGCTTCCCCTAATTTTCATAAGACATTAGTGCTTTTGAAATTGCGGACCTAAATAAATTAATTAGTGCTTTAGAAATAGCGGAACTAATTTTGGATTAACGCTGTCCAACACTGACAAAGACTGAAAATAGCTGAACTTGAACAAAAAATTGATGATTTGGAACAAAACGCAAGACAAGATAACTTGGTGATAACTGGACTTGAAGTTAAGCGCCGGTCATATGCAAAAGTTGTTGCTGGTGCTAACACAACAGAGGATGCATCACAAGAAGAACTACAGACTCTGGAGGAGCAATTAGTGTCTTTTTTACAAGACAAGGACATTGACATAGAACATGAAGACATTTCAATCTGTCATACCCTACCCAGTAAATCAGAAAAATTCAAACCATCAATAGTTGTCAGGTTCATCAGTAGGAAATCAATAAACAATGTTTTTTTTTCATTGAACATTTTAGAACATCCAGAACAAAAGGAACACAAATAACACAACAAATGACAATCTCAAATTACAATGATATATATAAACATGTACAAATATCTACTAACATACCTCCTAATGTAAACATTCTTAAACAAATTAACATATCGACCATCATAAGCGTAAATTTGGGTAATAGTATTATTTGAAAGATTGCAAATAATACAGTCCAAGTAAAATAAACAATAACATAACTATTTATCTAACATTCTACATCCATCCATCCATCCATCCATTTTCTTCCGCTTATCCGGGGTCGGGTCGCGGGGGTAGCAGCCTAAGTAGGGAGGCCCAGACTTCCCTCTCCCCAGCCACTTGGAGCAGCTCCTCTGGGGGAATCCCAAGGCGTTCCCAGGCCAGCCGAGAAACATAGTCCCTCCAGCGTGTCCTGGGTCTTCCTCTGGGTCTCCTCCCGGTGGGACATGCCCGGAACACCTCACCAGGGAGGCGTCCAGGAGGCATCCTAACCAGATGCCCGAGCCACCTCAACTGGCTCCTCTCGATGTGGAGAAGCAGCGGCTCTACTCCGAGTCCCTCCCGGATGACTGAGCTTCTCACCCTATCTCTAAGGGAGAGTCCAGCCACCCTGCGGAGAAAACTCATTTCAGCCGCTTGTATCCGAGATCTTGTTCTTTCGGTCATAACCCAAAGCTCATGACCATAGATGAGGGTGGGAACGTAGATCGATCGGTAAATTGAGAGCTTTGCCTTTTGACTCAGCTCTCTCTTCACCACGACAGACCGGTACAGCGCCCGCTTCACTGCGGACGCTGCACCTATCCGCCTATCGATCTCACGCTCCAGTTTTCCCTCATTCGTGAACAAGATCCCGAGATACTTAAACTCCTCCACTTGGGGCAGGACCTCCTCCCCGACCCGGAGAGGGCACGCTACCCTTTTCCGGCTCAAGACCATGGCCTCGGATTTGGAGGAACTGATCCTCATCCCGGCCGCATCGCATTCAGCTGCAAACCGCTCCAGTGAAAGCTGTAGATCACGAGCTGATGAAGCCAATAGGACCACATCATCTGCAAAAAACAGAGAAGCGATTCTAAGGCCACCAAAACGGATCCTCTCAACACCTTGGCTGCGCCTAGAAATTCTGTCCATAAAAGTTATAAACAGAATCGGTGACAAAGGGCAACCTTGGCGGAGTCCAACTCTCACTGGAAACGAGCCTGACTTACTGCCGGCAATGCGGACCAAGCTCTGACACCGGTCGTACAGGGACCTAACAGCCCATATCAATGGGCCTGGTACCCCATACTCCCGGAGTACCCCCACAGAACCCCCCGAGGGACGCGGTCGAATGCCTTTTCCAAGTCTACAAAGCACATGTAAACTGGTTGGGCAAACTCCCACGCACCCTCCAGGACCCTGTTGAGGGTGTAGAGCTGGTCTAGTGTTCCACGACCAGGACGAAAACCACACTGCTCCTCCTGAATCCGAGGTTCGACTATCCGACGGACCCTCCTCTCCAGAACCCCTGAATAGACCTTACCAGGGAGGCTTAAGAGTGTGATCCCTCTATAGTTGGAACACACCCTACGGTCCCCCTTTTTGAATAGGGGAACCACCACCCCAGTCTGCCAATCCAAGGGAACTGCCCCCGATGTCCACGCGATATTGCAGAGTCGCGTAAGCCAACACAACCCCACAACATCCAGAGCCCTAAGGAACTCAGGACGAATCTCATCCACCCCCGGAGCCTTGCCACCGCGGAGCTTTTTAACCACCTCGGCGACCTCCGCACCAGAGATTGGAGAGCCCGATCCAAAGTCCCCAGGCTCCGCTTCCTCAGTGGAAGACGTGCCAGTAGGATTGAGGAGGTCTTCGAAGTATTCCGCCCACCGACTCACAACATCCCGAGTTGAGGTCAACAGCACGCCATCCCCACCATAAATGGTGTTGGTCGCGTACCGCTTTCCCCCCCTGAGACGCCGGATGGTGGACCAGAATCGCCTCGAAGCCGTACGGAAGTCATTCTCCATGGCCTCTCCGAACTCCTCCCACGCCCGAGTTTTTGCCTCAGCAACCACCCGAGCCGCATGCCGCTTGGACTGCCGGTACCTATCTGCTGCTTCCGGGGTCCCACAGGCCAAAAAGGCCCAATAGGACTCCTTCTTCAGCTTGACAGCATCCCTCACCGCCGGTGTCCACCACCGGGTTCGAGGGTTGCCACCACGACAGGCACCAACAACCTTGCGGCCACAACTCCGATAAGCTGCCTCGACAATAGAGGCGCGAAACATGGCCCACTCGGGCTCAATGTCCCCCGCCTCCCTCGGAACGTGTTCAAAGCTCTCCCGGAGGTGGGAGTTAAAGCTCCGTCTTACGGGAGACTCTGCCAGACGTTCCCAGCAGACCCTCACAATACGTTTGGGTCTGCCAGGTCTGACCGGCATCCTCCCCCACCATCGGAGCCAACTCACCACCAGGTAGTGGTCAGTTGACAGCTCCGCCCCTCTCTTCACCCGAGTGTCCAGGACATGCGGCCGCAGATCAGATGAGACGACAACAAAGTCGATCATTGAACTACGACCTAGGGTGTCCTGGTGCCAAGAGCACATATGGACACCCTTATGCCTGAACATGGTGTTCGTTATGGACAATCCATGACGAGCACAGAAGTCCAACAACAGAACACCACTCGGGTTCAGATCAGGGGGGCCGTTCCTCCCAACCACACCCCTCCAGGTCTCACTGTCATTGCCCACGTGAGCGTTGAAGTCCCCCAGCAGAACAAGGGAGTCCCCAGGAGGCGCACCCTCCAATACCCCCTCCAAGGACTCCAAAAAGGGTGGGTAATCTGCGCTGCCGTTCGGCGCATAGGCACAAACAACAGTCAGAGCCCGTCCCCCCACACGTAGGCGAAGGGAGGCTACCCTCTCGTTCACCGGGGTGAACCCCAACGTACAGGCACCAAGATGGGGGGCAACAAGTATGCCCACTCCTGCTCGGCGCCTCTCACCAGGGGCAACTCCAGAGTGGAAGAGTGTCCAACCCCTCTCAAGGAAACTGGTTCCAGAGCCAGAGCCATGCGTTGAGGTGAGTCCGACTATTTCTAGCCGGAACCTCTCAACCTCACACACTAGCTCAGGCTCCTTCCCCACCAGAGAGGTGACATTCCATGTCCCAATGGCCAGCTTCTGTAGCCGAGGATCAGACCGCCAGGGTCCCCGCCCTCGGCCACCACCCATTCCACAATGCACCCGACCCCTTTGGCCCCTCCCACAGGTGGTGAGCCTATGGGAAGGGGGACCCACGTCTCCTCTTCGGGCTGTGCCCGGCCGAGCTCCATGGGTGAAAGCCCGGCCACCAGGCGCTCGCCAACGTGCCCCTCCTCCGGGCCTGGCTCCAGAGTGGGGCCCCGGTGACCCGCGTCCGGGCGAGGGAACATTGTTTCCATTTATATTACTCATCATAAGGGGTCTTGTGGGCTGCGCTTTGTCTCGTCCCTCACCTAGGACCTGTCTGCCTTGGGTGACCCTACTAGGGGCATAAAGCCCCTGACAGCATAGCTCCTAGGATCATTGGGACACTCAAACCCCTCCACCACGGTAAGGTGACAGCCCAGGGAGGGGTACATAATTACATAATTACATAATTACTAAAATAATTTGTCAGAGGGCTATATAATCTGAGCGAGGTGTTTAGAAAGCTTTTTTGCTTGTGGTTTTTTAGCACAGTTTAAAGAAAGTTTTAACAACTGGAGTTCTTGTTTGAATACAGACCATAATGGTTTAGAATTGCCATATATGCATTTATGTATATAGAATTTTAATATTATGATAATGTTATTAACAAAGTATTCATCTTTTTTATTCTCAGATACATATCCATATAAAATATTCTGAACGGAGAAGGAGTCTATGTTCATGGACTTGATGGTCAGGAGATCGTGAAGGGATTTCCATAATGTGTTCACAGAATGACAGAAATAAAATAAATGTTCTGTTGTTTCAGGTTCGTTACATATATAACAATTATCACATTCAAATTTAAATCTATTTCTGATAAATTCGTTAGAAGGATAAATATTATTTAGAGTTTTGAAATGTAATTCTTTATATTTAGGCGGAAGAGGGAACCCCAGATATTGTGTCATAATTTTTATTCTTTCCTTCTTATCATAGAAATCATGAAACTTTCTTATTAATTGACCAGTATATATTGTTTTTATTAAATGTTGTCTTAGGGTTTTTTGGTAAGGTAGATCGTTGCCTGGGGAGACACAACAGTCCTGTATAGGATTGGGTCAACCTGGGTGGCGTTTTATTGTTTTTGGCCTCACTCACCACTCCAACATTTGTTTGCTTTGAAATGGCTGGAGAGAATGAAAGACACCAATGGTTGAATAACCCGCTGGTACCTGGCCATGCAACCCTACAAATTTGAGGTGCATCACATCCCTGGCAGACAGAATGCTACCGCTGACTACTTGTCCCGCTGTGCTAGTGAGCCTTCAGAAGAGGGTGTGTGTGTGGTGGATGCTTCTACCACCACCACATTGTGTTAGTATTCATTTAATTTATTTTATTTAGACAAATATTTTCTGATGGGTGCACACTTTAGTTAATATTTGCCTGAATGGTTTACTAACACTTGTTCTTCTGATTTGAGGTGCTGCAAATGCAGACCAGCTGGAGAGGAAGCATGGAACATACCACTTTTCGAAAAGACTGAGGGGAGAGGGAACTTTATTTGTTAAACTTGGCTTTAGTTAGTCAATTTTGTCACTTTAATATTCACTTATTGTTTGTGCTAAGTTAGTTGAGTTTTGCTTTATTTGTTTCATATGCTGTATTTAGCCAATTTGTATTTTCCGTTCCCTTTATTATGTTGTACCTCCCTCATGTGGCAGATTTGGGTTACTCCAGCCCTATTTAAGCAGCCCTTTGTTCTTTGTTAGCAGGTCAGTTTTGTTAGAGTTCAGTTGACCTAATTTAAGTTGGGCCCAAACTTGTTATTTATCGTTTTATTTTTCATTGAAATTTGATTCTTTGTTAGCCATTTTTTGGAACTATTAAATTGAAATTTTTGGCTGATTTTTGAACACCTTTGTCCTTATTTAAGTCTGGCCCCTCACAGAATGCTATGAGCTCACCAAGACTATGTGAGAAGCTGTTACTGCAGACGGATGGAAACCTCACACTAGATGCAGCAATAAAAATGGCATGCCAAGTGGAAGCGGTGATCAGGCACACGCAGAGCCTCATGTCAGAGCCACAAGCAGCTGTACAAGTGGTAAAGGTACAGTCAAGGCAACTATTCAGACCCAAAACAAAGAGTTATAATTCTACTCATCCTGCAGCAACACCAAAACAGCACTGAAGCTGTTTTAGATGTGGCTCATCAGCTCATCTTGCTGATGCTCCAGACTGCCCAGCACGTAAAGTGAGTTGCCGTAAATTAAATTAATCCAGTGAGGATGTTATAAAATGAACAAACAAATTTAATTCAACTTTTATTTATATGGTTTAATCCCATTGAGCCTCAGAGAATCATTTACAAGAGAGACCTAAAATGACAAGATTTTGTGTGTAATGACCATAAATACAAAGTCAAAGTCAACTTTATTGTCAGAACTGCAATATGTACAGGACATACACAGGATTGAAATTGCGTTTCTCTCAGTCCTCTTGTATCTCTACAACATCAACTTCCTGCCATATCCCACTAGACTCAGGCTCCGCAGTGTCTATTCCTGAACATCTCTACAGAAAACCCTTCAGTGATGTGGTTAGTTAGTTAGGTTAGTGACATACAAAAGTTGAAGTCCCTGTACTTAGTTGCCTATCATCCACTGGGCAGCACGAAAATGTAATAGTGCCAACAGTAAAAACACCAAAAGCTTCATCCTGTTCTCTCTGCTGGACTGTTTTTTACCACCAGTGTGTTGTGTTGCTAGATTGAAATCATGGAAATGATAAGCAGACATCAGACATGAATCAGCTTCAGTCTCTCATTACTTTCTCTTTTGTTCTTCCCCGTCAGAACAAAAGAGAAAGTAAAATGAGATATTGAAACTGATTCACATCTGATGTTTGCTTATTATTTTCATTATTTAAATCTTGCAACACGACACGACTCGTGGTAAAAAACAGTCCAGCAGAGAGAACAGGATGAAGCTTCTGGTGTTTTTACTGCTGGTGGCTGGAGCCAACGGGAAGGTCTTTGAGCGCTGTGAGTGGGCTCGGACTTTGGAGGAGCATGGGATGGACGGATACAGATTCATAAGCCTGGCCAATTGTGAGTACAAACCTTTCAGTCTGACAGGAAACAGCTGAATCTGAGGAAGAATATAAAGTTTAGAGGCAGAAACTTGAACCACCGGACCTGCAGAACTCTAAAGGGCAAGGCAGAGCTGTGCGTCTGTACGAGCGCCACGCCACGCACGTGTGCAGTTCACAGCAGAGCTCAGCGTGAAGCAGCGTCAAACTCCAACGTTTTCGCTCCAAATACTTGATGTCATTTGAGCAGAAGCAGGGCGGAGCGTTTAGCTACGGGACAAATTGAGGTCGCTGATTGGTCATTTGCTGACAAGCCTACTGATTTGATTGACAGGTCGGGTGGGAGACAAAAAGGCAGAGGGCTGCGCAGCTTTGTTCTGTGTTTATATGTTAATAAAAAGTCCTAAAAATTAAAATTAAAACAGGGAGCGCTGGTCCTTCAACCCACACAGCAGACCAGGAAATGTTTAGAACCGCGCATCCACGTTGGACATGACTTTAGTTCACTCGTGACAAGTTCATTCATTCCTCCTCCTCATCGGAGGAGGAAGTGAATGGTGACCGCTTCAAGCGATCACTTGACTTTTGGCAAAAAAACAAAAGAAAAGTCCAGATCAGTGATGAAGAAGGGGAATTTAATACATTTGTGTCTCATACAAAACAGTCCGCCACCGGGCAGTTTATTGTGAGACAACGCGCGCGCGTGGTCGTAAAATTTGACCTTGGCGCGTTCACGCCCGCGTTCAAAGGCTTGTGCCGCGGCGCTCACACGGCGTGGCACGGCGCTCGTCAAAACGTACAGCTCTGCCTCGTCCTTAACTCCTGGAAGTCTTGTGACAGTTTGTATTCCTGAGGGGGAAATCCACCATCTTGTTTAACTCCCTAAAATATGACAAAGAATAACAAATAAATCCCCCCACTCCCCCCCCCTCACAAAAAAAAACTAGCCTGTCTTTTAGAGCTATCTGTCTGAAATAAAAATATCAAATTTACTTAGGCTGCTACCCCCGCAACCCGACCCCGGATAAGCGGAAGAAGATGGATGGATGGATGGATGGAAATGAACTTTTTTCTTTTAATTTGAACTCTTTAAGAAGTTTTTTTTACTTGACAGTATTTACATTACAGCAATTTTTATTTTTATTTTTTTTATTTAAAATATTTCGACTGCTTCCTTCTTCTGGGATTGCCACAGCGAACTAAGTCACACAAAGACTTGGCAAGTATTTTCAAGCATGCCCTTCATGATGCAACTACAGACCACTGAGCTACCACAGCCCTATGTGTGGAGCAAAGAGCGCATATGTAGGGCACCTGGGGGAGCAGATGGTGGGCGTTGAGGGTCTTGCTCAAGGGCCCAGAGTGGCCAAGTAGGTATCTCTGCAGACAAGTACGGAAGATGTATCTTGAGGGCCACCTCTGATTGGACGATTATTATGACTACAGGTAGTCCTCGGGTTATGACGGCCTCGACTTATGACGTTTCGCAGTTACGAACGCCCTACCATTGAAAAGCATTGTTTGAGTTACGCCGTTTATGCGCCTTTACACCAGAAAATATCAAAGTCAAAGTCAAAGTCAACTTTATTGTCAGATCTGCAATATGTACTGTACAGGACATACACAGGACCGAAATTGCGTTTCTCTCAGTCCCTCGGTGCAACAGTAAACATCTAAACATTGAAACACTGAAACATATAATAATAGACATAAGCATAAAATAGTAAAACTAACACTGTCCTGAGTTTTTGCATAGTGGTATAAGAGTATGAAAATTTACACCAACTCTAAAACTAAAACTAAAACATTAAACATTTAATGAACATAATACTGTCCTGAGTTTTTGCATACTAGTATAAAAAAAAGAGTATAAAAAGTATAACTAAAATAAACTAAAGGTTTCTAGCATTGACATTTGCAAAGTGGCAAAGCAGCGTATGAGTTAATGTACACAGTATATGTATGAGGTAGTAGTTGATGTTGTTATAGAGGCAAAAAGTGGCATATGCAGTAAGGCACATTGGGCATCCCTAAATAAGACCGTTCAGAGCACACTGTATATGTATCAGCAGTGGTGTAGATATTAGAGTAGTGTAAATGTAAACAGTAGTAATTAAATGTAAGCAGTAGTAATAAAAGTAAACAGTATTAATAAATGTAAACAGAGAATGTAAACAGTATTATGACTATAGGCAGTGATGTAATACAAACATTAGTGCAAGTATGAGAAGTAGTGCAAACTGTATGAGCACATGACCGAGAGTTTAGTGAATAACCCGTTTGATGACACAGAGTCCAGTGTTAAAATCTTTGTGTTGTGTGGTAATGTGTGAGAAAGTTTTAGTGTTAAGGCAGTTCAAATGGGAGGGGGGGCAGAGCAGGCAGAGTGTTTAGCATCCTGACTGCCTGATGAACAGAGCTGTCTCTCAGTCTGCTGGTTCGAGCCTGGAGACTCCTCAGTCTCCTCCCTGATGGCAGCAGTCTGAAGCAGCTGTGTAGTGGGTGTGTGGGATCACCTGCCATGCAGTGGGCTTTCCGAGTGAGGCGTTTGCTGTGTAAGTCCTGCAGTGAGGGCAAGGAGGTGCCCACGATCTTCTCAGCTGCTTTCACGATGCGCTGGAGGCTCTTGCGGCAGGATGCAGTACATGCACCAAACCACACAGTGATGCAGCTGGTCAGGACACTTTCTATGGCACCTCTGTAGAAGGTGCTCATGATGGGGGTTGAAGCTCCAGCCCTTTTCAGCTTGCGGAGAAAGTAGAGACGCTGGTGAGCCTTCTTTGCCAGTGCTGCAGTGTTCCTGCTCCAGGACAGGTCCTTTGAGACGTGCACTCCCAGGAACTTGGTGCTGTCTACTCTCTCCACTGCGGTGCTGTTGATGGTCAGAGGGGCATGTTGGGCATCCCTCTTCCTGAAGTCCACAACAATCTCCTTTGTCTTCTCCACGTTGAGAGTGAGATTGTTGTGTCCGCACCACAAGGCCAGGCGGCTCACCTCGTTCCTGTAGTCCGTCTCATCGTTGTTGCTGATGAGACCCACCACTGTTGTGTCGTCCGCAAACTTGATGAAGTGGTTGGAGCTGTACGATGGTGTGCAGTCGTGTGTTAGCAGGGTGAATAGAAGGGGGCTCAGCACACATCCTTGTGGGGCCCCTGTGTTCAATGTGATGGTGCTAGATGTGTTACTCCCGACCCGCACTGTCTGTGGTCTCCCGGTCAGGAAGTCTAGCAGCCAGTTACACATTGAGGTGTTCAGCCCCAGACTGTCCAGTTTAAGGATGAGCTGTTGGGGGATGATGGTGTTGAATGCCGAGCTGAAGTCGATGAACAGCATTCTAACATAGGAGTCCTTCGTGTCCAGATGTGTGAGAGCTGTGTGAAGGGCAGAGGAGATGGCATCGTCGGTTGAGCGATTAGGTCGGTATGCAAATTGGAAGGGATCCAGGGAGGCAGGGAGGACAGATGTGATGCTTTTCATGACTAGCCGTTCAAAGCACTTCATCAG
>JBBPBX010033169.1:9124-23725 GCA_038048925.1 Garcialebias charrua | reverse complement strand
TTCCGGTCGTGTGACCGGACATTACATCCAATAACACAGCAAGTTTGGACCATTGCAAAACTGTTAAAACCTACTTAGATTCTAAAAAAAAAATATTTGCGAAAAAGCTTATATTAGTGGACAGCCCGATTAGCCATTAGACATTAGCTTCCACTCCGCGGACGTGACGTCACACATTGACTATACAATTAAAACATGTGAATACGCTGATGTTTCCGTACGGCGTATAGAAAATGTAAGTGTTGCAGAGAAGGCTTTTGGTGTCGGCCATAGACATTAACTCAAAATCTGATTGGTTGAAGCAACA
Organism: Garcialebias charrua; assembly: GCA_038048925.1. Classification (NCBI taxonomy): domain Eukaryota; kingdom Metazoa; phylum Chordata; class Actinopteri; order Cyprinodontiformes; family Rivulidae; genus Garcialebias; species Garcialebias charrua. Next base: position 23,418 of record JBBPBX010033169.1, on the reverse strand, counting down.
GCTTGGTCGACAGTGCTGCAGGGCTAGCAGAACTGCCATAGAAGGCCTCCAGTTGACCTGGCAACAAATAGTGGCTGAAATGTGATTGGTTAAATGCTTAAATATGAAAATACGTCTGGATGCAGCGCAACCGGGGGGTAGCAATGAAAGGAAGCGGACAGACCATTTGGAATTATGTAATACGTGTTCATGGACAACATATAATAAAAAATATATAATTTTTAGTTTGAATTTTTAATTTTTAATCATTTTAAGGCCTTCTCTGCAGGCCTTGAAGGCCTTGAGGGCACACCACTGTTATAACAACCATAGACTTTTAATAAAAGTTGTTTGTACTTCTTCAGCCAGACTGAATGACTATCTACATTCATGAGGTAATGCGCTGAATTAGGCTTCAAATAGCACTGTCTTGAATATGCATCCCTCTCTGTTTTGCTAGCTGTAACTATAATAACAATGCAATTAACGAAATAACAGATAATGACTGCTGATGTACTATTATCAGAAAACGTTCCACATGAGGAAACTTTTTGTTTTTTTCTCTTCACACCTTGTCCTTATAGGACAAGATTTAAGACATCAAAAAACGTTGCCAACCAAAAGCACATTTATGAACACGTACAGTACATATACATTTACAAAGGAGGCGGTCCATGAAGCCTTAGATAGTGCAATGTCCTGATATGGTCAACCGGCACAGTTCTAATAAGACTCCACAGTGGGGGGGCACAAGGGGGTTGCGATAGATGAAGCTTTTCCTTAGTTTACACATTTCCTAGGATAAATTGATAAGTCGACCTGTTGCGAGGCCAGCTGGGGAGTCAGATTCAGATAAACACAATTGTTGATTTATTCAAGCAGACTATTTTCCATCAGTCTTGAGTCTGTACTGATACTTCCAAGGTCCGAAATGGTCAGATTAGTGTGCGTGCCACTGGTTCATGCTTACAAGCCTCTTCATGGTTGTGTTCATGCTGACGAGTCCCAAAGCTGCAGGTGGCCTGCGATTCAAATCACTTCCAACTTGTGGTTTTGCTCGTAAATCAGCTGATTTTGAGTCCGCCAGCATGAACCAGACCCTCACATAGACAACAGCCTGTCTAGGTCCAAATTAGCTGCAGCCGTCTTCTTTGTACCGGTATGTTGATAAACCAAGATCCAGACTATTCCAAAAGCAGGAAACCTGTTATCATAAATCCAATTATCGGCAATTTCAGCATCCTCAGTCGATAGCAGAGGTAGACCCGCCTTCTTTCCTGGCTATGTCCAGTGACCACGGTACCTCATTGTTGACGTCCACAGAGACACCCAATCTTACCAAAACGCCAGAGCCTAAATAGGTTGCATGTGGTAAGTTTGTGACCACCAGGAACGGGTGGACCAGTTCCCTTTTTTTCCAGATCAGTGTGAGGTACACAACTATTCTTGCGGTCATTAACTTCTCACTGTCGGGATCTAAAGGAAAGTGAAAAGACTTACTGAGCCGTATAAGACCCTCATGCTTATGAAACAAGGTTTCATAGAAAGCTCGGCTAATTGCCGACCTCTCTGACCATGGGGACAACACCGTATCATTGGTATGGGATCCGTGGATCTCCACACCTTTCACTACCTGTGGCAGGTAGTGTCCAGTGAGTGCTGAATGTTTCAGCTCGCAGAGGAGGCTCACCTGTGGTGTCTCTACTGCCTCACCTGTTTTTGGAGGTTCACCTACCGGGCTCGTGCACTCGGCCAGGGAACCGCCTGCGCCTTCCGCGGTACCTGCTGTTAGACAGTCAGTGTCACCCAGTGGAGGCACATCGATCGGCAGTGGATTGCTCACTGTAGCCCACAGTGTCTGATCACCATAATTTATAATCGCCTCAAAGCGATTAATAAAATCCTGACCGACCAAAAATGGGATTGAGTCAACCGTAGACACATGTACCGGTGGTAAATTGTCGTCTTGCCAATCTGCATGTGAACCATGGCAATAGCGCTCAGGGTCGTTCCCATCCCTGAGAGTCCCTGTAACTCTATAGCACATTCTGTGAGGGGTATTTCCCTGCCAACACTGTCAGTGGCTGTCTTCAGTTCCTCGAACTGTTTGGGTGACATAATGGATATGTCAGCACCACTGTCCAGGAAGGCATCTTGTGTGAGGACCCCTTCTAGCGTGATTGACAGGTAAGCTTTCTTAGCAGGCCCCTTTCTGACAAAGTTGCACAGGAACCTTCTAGGTCTTGTAGGTCCTCTCCGACATTTTTGACGTCTACCACTGTCAGTGTCATCGTGACCTACCTGAACCGTCAGTGCAGTCACACATGTGTCTGAGAGACCAGTTTGTGATGAGTCATTGTCTTTGGTCAGCGAGGTATCCCCCTTTATTTCTGATAAGGGACTCTCTGGCTCTGTAACAATGATGTCATGGCCACCTCCAACACCATGTTGACTGTCTGTGCACTGATTGTCAGTATCTTGCTGACCAATGTCTTGTTGACTGTCAGCAACTGTGGCATTGCTGTCATGTGCGTGCTCCGAGTTACTATCAACAACAGTACCATACAACACATCAGGCTTGTTGTCCTTGTTAGCAGCCTGCCAATTTCCTAACAACCGACGTATGACCTCAGTCTCTTCTGAACTCAGAGGTTTAGGACCATTTTTCTGGGGCTTGCATGGCCAATTGCCCGTCTTGGACACATTTTTCCGAGGTGCCTCTGTCCGAGGCGCCTCTGTCCGAGGTGCAGGAGGAGCAGCACGCTTGCTTGAGGGTTCCCTCTGGGAGCCCTTGTTGCGTGAGTCAACTTGTTGACCATACTTTGTAAAATTAGGACGTGCACCTCCCTTTAGATATCGGTACCTACCCTCCTGGCTCGACCTGAACCACCTTGGCTCACCAGTAGGGCAAACATCACCATTTCGAGGTCCTCGTTGGGCGTCTTGCTTCGTCTCGCTGACTCCAGAAGGAGGAGCAGACGCTCGCGTTCCTTCTAGTTCCAGCGATCGGAACATGCCCATTTCACCTGGTAACGCCTCTAAGGGAGTCTTGCGTTTGTTGTATGCTTCAAAAACACATATGGCACACTCTAACACTTCCATCATGGTATTGTTGGTGCAGTTGGCCATGATGTCAACCGACGTACCTATCTCAGGGTGTAAGTTTTCGACGAAGAGAAATTTAAAATGTCTCTCCTCTTCCATCCCAGGCTCGTTCCGGTTACCAAAGTAAGCTTGAAAGAACCTTTTGTAGTAAACCTGTGGATGTTCGTTGCGACCTTGCTTGACCTTCATCGCAGCTGGGAAACCTTCAAGTCCCACGCGAGGAGTGTACTTCGAGATCAGAACATCACAGAGACATTTGTAGTCATTTCTTGTGGCATCCGGTTGACGTTCAATAAGATCTTGCACCTCCCTGCTGGAGGTGAGATTAACAGACCCACTCATTGATATTGCGCCTTATAATCCAGTGTGCTTTATAGTCTGAAAAGTATGGTAGTTAGCAAGTTAAATATTTAGAATCAGAATAAGCTTTATTATCATTGCACCGAGATACAACAATAACATGTACGTACAGTCGTCCGAAAGATGGACTGAGTGCACAAAGCTGCTGCTATAAGCGAGGCCTTCTTATTCTTATTCAGAATACATAGTATAGAAAAAGGGACAAAGTCATGAGGAGAGGTTAGTGGCATTACAAAAAATATATCTTCACACCTTGTCCTTATAGGACAAGATTTAAGACATCAAAAAACGTTGCCAACCAAAAGCACATTTATGAACATGTACAGTACATATGCATTTACAAAGGAGGCGGTCCATGAAGCCTTAGATAGTGCAATGTCCTGATATGGTCAACCGGCACAGTTCTAATAAGACTCCACAGTGGGGGGGCACAAGGGGGTTGCGATAGATTAAGCTTTTCCTTAGTTTACACATTTCCTAGGATAAATTGACAAGTCGACCTGTTGCAAGGCCAGCTGGGGAGTCAGATTCAGATAAACACAATTGTTGATTTAAGGGGCACTGGATTATTTATAAATGTATGCTTTTTCTTCTTCTTTCGGCTACTCCCTGCATTAGGGGCCGCCACAGCGAACTAAGTTGCACAAAGACTCAACAGTTATTTTTCACACCGGATACCCTTCTTGATGCAACCACAGACCACCGAGCTACCACAGCCCTTTATGTGGAGCAGAGAGCTGCTATCTAGGACACCCGGAGGAGCAGATGGTGGGGGCTAAGGGCCTTGCTCAAGGGTCCAGAGTGGGGCGAATGAGGGTTGGAGCAGGTATGGGTGCTTCACCTACCCCACCCACATTTTTTTATGTTGTCAGTACCGGAGCTTGAACCGGCGATGTTCCGATCACAGGTCCACCTTCTCTAACGTCTGCACCACCACTCCCCTTTTTATAAATGTATGAATAACATGGTGAAAATATGACTTTGAAATAAAACTTTTTTTTTCTGTGAAAGGCTAAATAAACCAAAACATTGATGTTTACAAAGTATTTTTGTATGTGTATCTATACAAACGGCATCCCATACTGTCAAGCTTTTCTTTGTTTGGCTACCTGTGACATTAAAATTACCGTCTAAAATATCCTTCATATCATTGCATTTTAGTAAGCATTTTAGTTTGCATCTATACTGGTATGTGAAATATCAAACCACCAAATGTCATCCTTAGCACTGCTATAGAAACAGCTTTTCCCCCCCAATCCATCCATTATCTTTTACCCGCTTCTTCGTTTTCGAGTCACTGGTGCCCATGTCCAGCAGTCACTTTGTGAGAAACAGGGGGTACACCCTGGACAGGTCTCCAGTCCATCACAGGGACACATAGAGACAAACAAGACAAACAACCATTCTTTCTCTCTCACACACACCTAGGGACAATTTAGAGTTACCAATCAGTCTAACATGCATGTTTTAGATCTGTGGGAGGAAACCAGAGTACCTGGAGAAAGCCCACATTTGCACAAAGAGAATGTGCAAACGCCACCCAGAACGCCCCTCTCCCCCGGGCTGGGATTTGATTCAGCTACTTTCTCGTTGAGAGGCGGCATCTCTACCAACTGTACTACTGTGCTGCCCAAGACTATTTTTATTAAGGCTGTAATTTTAAATTGTGTAGCCAGCTGGACCCCCTGTGGTCACTGCAAGCTGTAATGTGCTGTCAGTCACAGAACAACATTAAGTCGTTATATTTCTTCTAATTAAATCCAGTGGTGAAGTTAAGTTCACAGTGAAGCTTTAAGACAGATGATGGTTGTTGAGCTCTGTGCTTTACCGTGCAGGGAATTTTCCAACTAAAACTCTTTACTTCGCTCTGACTCTGAGCTCTGTTTCCTCACAGCAAGAAGGTCCTGGGTTCAGTCCTCAGTCAGACCTGATGTCTTCTGTGTGGAGTTAGCATGTTCTCCTTGTGTTCTGGATACACTGGTGTTCTCCCACAGTCCAAAACATGCATGTTGATCTGCCTTCATGTCCAGGCCTCTGTTGCAAATGAGATCTGAGACCTCCATGGGATTAGCCTGGATAAATAAAGGTTAATAAAAATAAGTCACTCAGCATTTTGCACCTTTGCTTTTTGTGCTGTGTCTTTTAGGTAATTAAGCTTATTAAGAATAACTCAACAAAAAAGTGACCCTAATGGCTTTAAACCGTGTTCATGTGTTTTGTAATTTTTACAGAAACACTAAGACCTGCCGATGTTTCTGCTCACTGACATCCCTCTGTGTGGTGTATCTATGAACAGTATGACCTGTATCTGATCACAAGATGTTTTGGAAAACACATACACCTCTAAATGTGAAGAGACACTTCAGAGCCAACCTCAGTCAAATCACCTGAACTGAATTTAAATTGGTTTTATGAAACCAGATGTGAACAGGCCCTAAAACTGTCAGCTATCTAGCCAAATAAACATTTATGTCTTTAAAAATAAAACTGCAAAACACCTTATTGCTTTTACTGACACTGATGGTGGTTTTACAGAAACAAGCTCACAATTGGTGACTACATTTCTGTTCTGCTTACATTCCTGCAGCTCTGACAGGAGGTCATGTGTCATGTGTTTCTGTTTGGGTTAGCTGTGCTACTCCAAGATACATCTGTTTGAATTCTGACAAAATATGCAATGTCTGATTGCTGGTACTAAAAAAAGACAAATTGGCTGATTTAGACAAAATCAATGGTTCATATTTGGTTGATATGATAAACAATGGGGATGGTACAGTGAATCAGTTGGCAGAGCTGTTGTTTCTCAGCGAGAAGGGCGCCATTTCAAATCCTGGCCGGGGACCTTTCTTGGTGGAGTTTTCATGTTCTCTCCGTGCATGTGTGTGTTTTCTCCTGGTACTCCGGTTTTCTCCCAAAGACCAAAAACATGCATGTTAGACTGATTGGTAACTTTAAATTGTCTCTAGGTGTGAGTGAGAGAGAGTGAATGGTTGTTTGTCTCATTTGTCTTTATGTGGCCCTGTGATGGACTGGAGACCTGTCCAGGGTGTCCCCCCGCCTCTCTCACATTGACTGCTGGACATGGGCACCAGTGGCACCAGTGACCCCTGTGACCCGAAAAGGAAGAAGCAGGTAGAAAACAATGGATGAATGGACAAACATTGGCCAACTGTTAGAATTGGTTTACCTCTAGTCCCTAGTACTTTGCTTTAGTCTGTGTCAATCAGCATGTCTGGAATTGTTGTCAAGAGAATGAGTGAGCACATGAATGCAGCGTGAACTGGAAGCTAGAAAGAAGCTATGGCCGTTTGCATTATTCTTGAGATCATGTGTATGTGAGAATCAAGACCGTAACTTTTTCCAGCCCTAACATGCAAGACAATATCTGAAGAGTTTGCCATTGAGGGAATAAAAAGCACAATGTGAGACCAACATGGCCTGAATCATATGTTTGCAGTATTTACCTTGTTTGGCAGCAGATGTTTTCTTTGTGCATCTGGTTGACACAACCCAACCACAGCATGTACTGTCTCTCAGTTCCTCTCAGTCTCCTTTATGCAGGCCAAGGTCGGACTGAGCTCCACCCTTTACAGTCGCACAGCAACATGACACTCCACACAGGCACACTCGTTTAGATACATGCACACATATCATTTTACTTCTATCACAAAAGCTTGTGGGAAAAGTGACATCATCCTCTGCCTTTCTTCATAGCTGTCAGTTCAAATTGACAAGGGGATCAGAAGGTTAAACCTCTCCTGTTTAAGATGATTTTACAATAATTGATACAGAAAACAATACTTAGTTAGTTACAAGATACAGGCAGTCCCCGACTTACGAGCGAGTTCTGTTCCTGCGAGGCTCTCGTAAGACGAAAATTTGTACGTCGGAACACGAAACACGTGTTCTTGTAAGTCCGGATTTTCGGTCGTAAGTCAAAAAATGTATGCTAGCGCTACTACGAACACTCATTTTTCATCACAAACGTTCATACTAGTTCATAAACATGCTCAGAAACTTGTTTCCAAATGGTTAGCTAACACACTTTCATCTAAAAACACATAAAAGTGCTGTATTTTCTGTATGTTCTTTACAAATTTACTGTTCGCTAGTGAGCTCGTAAGTCCGGAACCTCGTAAGTAAGAGCGCTCGTAAGTCGGGGATTACCTGTACAACACAAAAAAGTTATAATTTATATTTAGAATAACTATACAATAAATGTGTGTCCCTGACATCTGAACTAGGCTAATTAGGTTGAGGAGCATTATGCATGTACAGTAGTCCCTCGTTTATCGCGGGGGATCCATACCATGGAGCTCCACAATAAGTGAAAAAAATCGCAAACTAGAAATAGTAGTACAAGTAGTAAGTAGTAGTTTATTTATACACACAAAAAAAGCCAATACGAAAGTTCTCTATCTAAGGAAGCAGCAGACTCGTTGAATCTTAACTTCGTCACAGTCTCCCATCCTGAGCAAGCACACTGGCAACAGTGGAAAGGAAAAATTCCATTTTAGAAGGAAGAATCCTCCAGCAGAACCAGGCTCAGGACGAGTGGCCATCTGCTTTGACCGGCTGGGCTGAGAAGACGGAAAGGAGAGGCAAAACATGTACCATCAATAGTTTCTGTTAGTTTTGGTTTTGGTGTCAACTTCCCATGCAGAACAGAAGCAATTTCAAGTAAATATTTAAATAGTTAAAAATAATAATATTATATATGCATATACTGTATATATACATATATTTGTATATATTCTATACATTTGTATATATATATATATATATGTATATATATATATTCTATATATTTGTATATATTCTGCTCTGATATATAAAATAATTAGATATTTAAAGGTTGATGTTTCCTGCAGAGTTGTGGCCGCAAGGTTGTTGGTGCCTGTCGTGGTGGCAACCCTCGAACCTGGTGGTGGACACCGGCGGTGAGGGATGCTGTCAGGCTGAAGAAGGAGTCCTATTGGGCCTTTTTGGCCTGTGGGACCCCGGAAGCAGCAGATAGGTACCGACAGTCCAAGCGGCATGCGGCTCGGGTGGTTGCTGAGGCAAAAACTCGGGCGTGGGAGGAGTTCGGAGAGGCCATGGAGAATGACTTCCGTACGGCTTCGAGGCGATTCTGGTCCACCATCCGGCGTCTCAGGGGGGGAAAGCGGTACGCGACCAACACCATTTATGGTGGGGATGGCGTGCTGTTGACCTCAACTCGGGATGTTGTGAGTCGGTGGGCGGAGTACTTCGAAGACCTCCTCAATCCTACTGGCACGTCTTCCACTGAGGAAGCGGAGCCTGGGGACTTTGGGTCGGGCTCTCCAATCTCTGGAGCTGAGGTCACCGAGGTGGTTAAAAAGCTCCGCGGTGGCAGGGCTCCAGGGGTGGATGAGATTCGCCCTGAGTTCCTTAGGGCTCTGGATGTTGTGGGGTTGTGTTGGCTTACGCGACTCTGCAATATCGCGTGGACATCGGGGGCAGTTCCCTTGGATTGGCAGACTGGGGTGGTGGTTCCCCTATTCAAAAAGGGGGACCGTAGGGTGTGTTCCAACTATAGGGGGATCACACTCTTAAGCCTCCCTGGTAAGGTCTATTCAGGGGTTCTGGAGAGGAGGGTCCGTCGGATAGTCGAACCTCGGATTCAGGAGGAGCAGTGTGGTTTTCGTGCTGGTCGTGGAACACTGGACCAGCTCTACACCCTCAACAGGGTCCTGGAGGGCGCGTGGGAGTTTGCCCAACCAGTTTACATGTGCTTTGTGGACTTGGAAAAGGCATTCGACCGCGTCCCTCGGGGGGTTCTGTGGGGGGTACTCCGGGAGTATGGGGTACCAGGCCCATTGATATGGGCTGTTAGGTCCCTGTACGACCGGTGTCAGAGCTTGGTCCGCATTGCCGGCAGTAAGTCAGGCTCGTTTCCAGTGAGAGTTGGACTCCGCCAAGGTTGCCCTTTGTCACCGATTCTGTTCATAACTTTTATGGACAGAATTTCTAGGCGCAGCCAAGGTGTTGAGAGGATCCGTTTTGGTGGCCTTAGAATCACTTCTCTGTTTTTTGCAGATGATATGGTCCTATTGGCTTCATCAGATCGTGATCTACAGCTTTCGCTGGAGCGGTTTGCAGCCGAGTGTGATGCGGCCGGGATGAGGATCAGTTCCTCCAAATCCGAGGCCATGGTCTTGAGCCGGAAAAGGGTAGCATGCCCTCTCCGGGTCGGGGATGAGGTCCTGCCCCAAGTGGAGGAGTTTAAGTATCTCGGGGTCTTGTTCACGAATGAGGGAAAACTGGAGCGTGAGATCGATAGGCGGATAGGTGCAGCATCCGCAGTGAAGCGGGCTCTGTACCGGTCTGTCGTGGTGAAGAGAGAGCTGAGTCGAAAGGCAAAGCTCTCAATTTACCGATCGATCTACGTTCCCACCCTCATCTATGGTCATGAGCTTTGGGTTGTGACCGAAAGAACGAGATCTCGGATACAAGCGGCTGAAATGAGTTTTCTCTGCAGGGTGTCTGGACTCTCCCTTAGAGATAGGGTGAGAAGCTCAGTCATCCGGGAGGGACTCGGAGTAGAGCCGCTGCTTCTCCACATCGAGAGGAGCCAGTTGAGGTGGCTCGGGCATCTGGTTAGGATGCCTCCTGGACGCCTCCCTGGTGAGGTGTTCCGGGCATGTCCCACTGGGAGGAGACCCAGAGGAAGACCCAGGACACGCTGGAGGGACTATGTTTCTCGGCTGGCCTGGGAATGCCTTGGGATTCCCCCAGAGGAGCTGCTCCATGTGGCTGGGGAGAGGGAAGTCTGGGCCTCCCTACTTAGGCTGCTACCCCCGCGACCCGACCTCGGATAAGCGGACGAAAATGGATGGATGGATGTTTCCTACATATGAAGATGCAGTTTTATTGTGTTCCTATAAACTCAAATAAACCCACTTGTAGAGTTTTAACCTGAAAAAGACAACACAACACTGTAATAATATAGGCAAGGATCAGTTTTACTGATTTACCTATACTTAGATGTAAATTTGAGCAGGGTTTAAACTGACACAAATTATCATCAATAATTCACGGGTTCTCACTTTTTCAGATTATATTATAATTATGGGACTAGGTGATGAGATGACAAATGAAACGTGAATTTATGTTGGTTCAGCAGAACTGAATTATTTAATTAACAAATCAATGAATTACATCACAACATATATACATGATTGATCGATCAGGTTTACTATAATTTACTTCAGCAGAACAAAATCACGCGTCTGTAACTTCTAGGTACAACAGACAAGTTAAGGGTCTTATAGTAACTTATACTGCAGGCACATTAACAGAGTTTACTGGCTTAGGAGGATAAGTTTAAGGAGAAAGTTTAGGAGGAGGATGGAAGGAATAAAAGAAGTTAGAGTCAGGGAGTTATCTTAAAATGAGTTAACTAGGAATGACACATTCTCCGGCCAATCTCAGCTACACGTCGGTACGACTTGACAAAGCATCTGACGACTTTGTTACCTCGTGAAGACGGCCAATCTCCCTTGGTCCAGTTGGTCAGTCCATTTACCGTTTTCGGCGTCTCCAGACGTATGCTTCGACTCGGACCGCAGTAACTGCATTTCCTGGTTTGATTTTTCAGAATAAAACTTTCCTTGGAGGAAAATTCATTAAAATGGAGCTTTTCAGCTCAAAGCGGACTCATAGCCAGCAGTGCTATGAACCACAACTGATGACGTGTCATTGGTGTTTAGACAGACGTCCATTCAGTTCTTTGGAGAAGAACATAGTTTGACTTACTCCAGCAGACTCTGAAGAGCAGACAGGAAGTGTAACCTTAAGAGAGGAGCGTGACCAGCATTACGTTCAGTTCCCTCATTGTTTTTTAACCAGTGTGAGAGAGAGAGAACGTATGAAGGTCACTCAGGGTAGGAGAGAAGATTGTTTTTAGAACAGAGACAAATAGTCGCCAGTTATAAGATTACTTGGATTAGGCTCTGATTCACGTGGTAACATTTCTAAAACAACTCTGAAAAGTACAACTTGACATATTTTCAACTTTTCCATAGTTCTTTGACTAAGACACACAGTCTGATTCATCATATGAAGAAGTGATCAACACCCTAACAGCATAAACGATCTGAAACTATCAACGCTCATCTCTCCTGGATCCTTTATGTCAACCATAGTAGAAAATGTCCTCAAGAAACTTGACCATTGCAGATGTTTCTAACCATTACTTATCCAATATACATGTCATTGTTGATTTTTTAACTTTATTTACACAACCGAGGTCTGTCTGCTTGTTTTGTATATAATGTATATAGAAATCTGTCATATCCTGTTGGTTTTGAACTGTCAACATCTGTTTACTGTGATTGTAGTTTTCTTTATTTTCTTTTGATAAGTGCAAATGCCTATTGCCAATGTGACGTGTGCTGCTGACCACTTGACCAGGTCACCCTTGTAAAAGAGATCTCGATCTCAATGGGCTCTACCTGGTTAAATAAAGGTGATTGATTGATTGATTGATTGATTGATAAACCATGATCATACAATGACAAGAGTTATTCTGTTAATTAATTCTGAATTAACACAAATTGAAAGGAAGTCTCTGCTGATTGATTTGTGTCTTTTGATTCAAAATAAATGTAAATAAAATACAGTATTTTTTGGTGTATAGGTCGCATTGTCCAATTATCACCAATAGATTGGAAAAATCTCTAGATAGGTTGCACCTGTGTATAGGTCGCAGGCCTTGAAAAAAAAACCATAAAAATGTGCGACCTATACACCGGAAAATACGGTAGTGTCCACTCATCTCCTTGAGAGCCTCAAAAAAAGTGTACCACTAAGAGTTTCAGCGACTGGGTTGTATCACTACAATACTACGGAGCCCCGGAGGGGGCGTGGGGGATATTTTTTTTACTTTTGCATTCCCTTGCAATACATTTGCGTTCCCTTGCAAACGTTTTTGTGTTCCCTCGCAATACTGTACTGTATGTAGTATTACCTCACAGACAAGAATGTTCCTCCCCCAAAGAAACTGGTCATGATTTAATGGAGTTTTGTTTTGAAATCAGCCTTAAGTATCCTATAAAGATATCCAGTGTGTGCTGCAGTGGTAAAATTAATTTTACATTGGATATTTCACGTTCATCCTCCATGAATTCAGGGCTTCCTCATTCAAGCTGATGCAGGCAGTCTTATTTTGGTTAGCTGCTCTCAGTCTGTCCCTCCAAGGAGCGATGGTTCTCTTAGGGATCGTCAACAAATTACCAGGCTAATGAGCTTGGTCTGAACACTGTAATAATATTTTAGATATACAGGTAGTCCTTGAATTACGACGTAGATCCGTTCCTACGCGTCGTCGTAAAGCGAATTTCGACGTAAGTTGGAACATAATACGTACTGCACTCCCCATATACATGTACAGTACTGTACAGTTACCAAGCACTTAACCTATCCTAACACAGTACCCTACATAATTATCAAAAAACACTTACGTTTTAGAGCCATAATGAAGGGAAAAAAGAGTTAATTTCCTACTTGAAAGCTGGTGAAGCCGTTTTTTCCTCCGTCCCTCCGTCATCTTCTATTTGTTTACGACGTAAAACCGCGGTCAAGCTTCGTCCATCTGCTGTTTACAACATAAAACCGTTGTCAACATGGGTCCAGAGCGTTTACTTATTCAATGTTTCGCTAGCCTGGTTAAAACCAGACCCTTGTCCTTCACTTTGCTTCATACTAGGGTCTGGGACTTCTCCCATAGACAACGATTTCTCCAGTCGATTTTTGACCGGACCAATCAGAGAACAGAAGGCGGAGTTTTGTTAGTTTAGCCTGGCGAGGTCCAGGCTATTCAGATAAATAGCTCAGAAACCACTCGGTGGATATTTTTTCTGCTACCAGTGTGTAATTATATGGCTCTAATTTACTGACTGTTGGCCTGGATGAAACATTTGAGATAAAATTCGATTTTTTATAATTTATTTTCGTAGCGCACCCGAGGCTGTTTGGAAAATGTCAAACCGAAACAATTTAAATCCAGCAGATTTGACCATTTCGTGAATTGATTTAGGAACTGTTAAGCTCAGGAACACTTCTGATATAACGTCAGCTAAGAAATATATTTTTTCTCAGCAAAGAAATAATAGTTTTTTACCTTTTTTTGAAAATTCCTTCGTGGCGGCAGCCATTTTAACTGACGACGTCAGTCGACGTCGTTCAAAACTCCGCCTTCTGTTCTCTGATTGGTCCGGTAATCCGCCTTCTGTTCTCTGATTGGTCCGGTCAAAAATCTACCGGAGAAATCGTTGTCTATGGGAGAAGTCCCAGACCCTAGTACGAAGCGAAGTGAAGGACAAGGGTCTGGTTTTAACCAGGCTACTGTTTCGCTGGTTCTGCCGTGAACCGTGGTCCAGTGCAGTTTACATTAAGGTCTTTCATGTACTTTTCCATTGCTCACGCTGCCTGCTACTGCTGTCAAGCTGCTGCTTCTACCGTCAAACAGGAAGTACAACCGGAACGTCGTAACTCGAGACCGTCGTAACTCGAGGACTGCCTGTATTTCCAGAGTGTTTGTCAAAGCATCATCATGCATCAAGCAGCAGTATATTTCTGCATGGTAATAAATAGTGAATTTTCTCACCATTTAAAATCCAAAAGAACAAGGTGGCACTTGTGTTTCAAAAGTACTGTAACTTTCTTTTAAAGCATCAAAGTTCATTCAAGGATTCAAAGATTCAAGATTCTTTAATTGTCATTCGCACCACATGTGTTGCATGTGGCAGAACAAAATTGTGTACACAGGGTCCCAGTTACATCCACCAAAAGTATTAAAATGTGTATAAAAGAAAAACAGTAATAAG
>JBBPBX010033168.1:14685-27123 GCA_038048925.1 Garcialebias charrua | reverse complement strand
AAAAAACTGTATTGTCAACAAGCCCTGGAGCTCATTAAAGCCCTGATGAGATGAGTGAGAGCTTCAACCGTTCAAGAAGAGGTATTGTTATTTTATTATTATTATCTAAATAATCTTTTTTGTTTAAAATCATAATCTTATTAACTTCCATTCCCCATCCATCAAGTACATTATTTTATCAACTGAAGTTATTGAAGTTCCATGATTTGGTAGACTATAATATTTTATCAGTTATGTATAGGGCTCAAAATAATGCATTACCTTTAAATATCCAAATGCATTTTGTTAAAAGACAAAGTTGTTATAATCTTAAGGGGACAGAGATGTTTGTAAAACCACAATTCAGAACTAGTTTGAAGGGACGTTCTACCTCAATCCAGGGAATTAGATTATGGAATGGCTTGGAGAATGTAGTTAAAAATGCCAAGTCAATGTTTACATTTAAGAAAATGATCAAAACGAATGTGTTAAAAAAATATATGAAATAGCGTAATGTGTATTGTATTAGTTAGAAAATTAGAAAGAGTTAGTCATTTTGTACTGTTGGTTGAAGATTATTATTGTTTAATCTGATTGTTGGAAAAAAGGGGCAGATATAATAAGATTTATTCTTCTTTCTGCTACCTTTCATTTTTTTATATTTTGTACATTATCATTTATGGGATTGTCTCTAGGAGCCAAGATGGTGTAGTGGCAGGGCTTACGACTTGGGACCCGAAGGACGCGGGTTCGCGCCCCGGCCACTACACACCTTGGGGTGTCTATGAGTGCACACCTAATTCTCCAGCTCCCCGGGCGCTTTCTGGCTGCTCACTGCACCACCTGGTGGTGGTTGGGTTAAATGCAGAGACGAATTTCGTCTGTGTATGGGAAACATACGCAGATGACAGGAAAAGACATTATTATTATTATTATTGTTTCTTTTGTAAAAAAACCAAAACAAATTTAATAAACATAAACTTATTTTTTTATCTCTTTGTTTTATTACAAGTCTGGGACAGAGGTAGCTGCTCTCTTTGTCCACTTCAGGGACAGACATCCACCAGAGATCATCTGCAGCTAAGAAGTGTGTGATGACTGAACTGAACTGAACTCTGAACTGTTCCAGCACCTGTCCCACTTGGAGGAGCAGGTCCAAGAAGTTGTGAGTACAGTGATAATAATAATAATAATAATAATAATAATTGTCTAATCTTGTCATCTGCGTGTGATGAGGACAAATACAGCCACACTGCTGCTACTGGACAAAAACTTGATTAGTTAGATTGTAAACAGTCTGTTGCTGCTTATTGTTCTGACTGTTATTGTATTTATTAAGATTTTTATTATTGTTAATATAGTTTATTTATTGTAGAGTGCTGTTTATTTAAAATATCATCCAAATGGGTCACTTTTATTTATTACTACAATACAATACAAACATATTTTTGGCATATTTTCAAAATAAACATTTTGTAAGTCTTTATTTTGTCTTTTTTTTTGTACCGAAAATAAACCGAAAATAAACCGAACCGAGCCCTCCTTGTAGTTGAACCGAACCGAAATGTGATTTTAGCGTACCATTACACCCCTATGGTGCAATATACGTGCTCTCTGACATACATCAAGTATCGGAAATATTGGCAGGTTGGATCGGAAAATCTGATACGTAAATAATGCTGATATCTGATACTGGATCGGATTGACCCCATCCCTGGAATATTTATGCAATTACTTAATTTACTTTAAACATTTTCATTTACCGGTAATTGGTTATTTTGTAGAAATTAGAGCTCACATTGACATTGAAGTGTTTTTATTTATTTTATTTTACTTTTGTTAAATGGTCCAACTTTCAATGTTGTAGTTATTATAAAAGTATAAAATATCCAAGAAGCATACTTTTTATAGGCACTGACTGTACATAGAATTTGATGTCTGTTAGTGCCCCTTCAGACTTACCCGTAACTAGATTAGTTTTAGTGACTGCAAGCTATATGCCTTTTAAGTGATTCAGCCACCCATTTAGGATGGACCAACACAACCACAGTTGTGTTTTAGATTTTTTTTTTAACTCTCTTGGGCAAGATTCTAACTGTAAGCCAACAAAATATTCTCTTCAAGGGTCTACAGTAGGTTTTCATTACCTCTTTTTAGAAGAAAATATGAAAAGTGACTCATATTACATTTTATTTCTGATTATTATTATTTTTTTGTGTGTGTGGGGCTCAGAAGTATTTTCCATCCATCCATCCATTTTCTTCCGCTTATCCGGGGTCGGGTCGCGGGGGTAGCAGCCTAAGTAGGGAGGCCCAGACTTCCCTCTCCCCAGCCACTTGGAGCAGCTCCTCTGGGGGAATCCCAAGGCGTTCCCAGGCCAGCCGAGAAACATAGTCCCTCCAGCGTGTCCTGGGTCTTCCTCTGGGTCTCCTCCCGGTGGGACATGCCCGGAACACCTCACCAGGGAGGCGTCCAGGAGGCATCCTAACCAGATGCCCGAGCCACCTCAACTGGCTCCTCTCGATGTGGAGAAGCAGCGGCTCTACTCCGAGTCCCTCCCGGATGACTGAGCTTCTCACCCTATCTCTAAGGGAGAGTCCAGCCACCCTGCGGAGAAAACTCATTTCAGCCGCTTGTATCCGAGATCTTGTTCTTTCGGTCATAACCCAAAGCTCATGACCATAGATGAGGGTGGGAACGTAGATCGATCGGTAAATTGAGAGCTTTGCCTTTTGACTCAGCTCTCTCTTCACCACGACAGACCGGTACAGCGCCCGCTTCACTGCGGATGCTGCACCTATCCGCCTATCGATCTCACGCTCCAGTTTTCCCTCATTCGTGAACAAGACCCCGAGATACTTAAACTCCTCCACTTGGGGCAGGACCTCCTCCCCGACCTGGAGAGGGCACTCTACCCTTTTCCGGCTCAAGACCATGGCCTCGGATTTGGAGGAACTGATCCTCATCCCGGCCGCATCACACTCGGCTGCAAACCGCTCCAGCGAAGTATTTTTAACTTGAATATTTTGGTGCATGCATCACATAGTTTGGACACTGCTGGTATGATGCCAGATAGTGACAGCACTTATGTTCACAGCACCACATGTATTAGAAGTTTAAATAAATACTGTTTAGTGTTTTAGATATTTTTACCATAAGCAATAATAATTACGGTATGTTTTAGGAAAGATAAAGCAGAAACAAAATGACATTTTAATGTGACTGAACTATTTTATCCATGCACTTATTATTTTCTCAACCAAACAAGTATGTACCTGTACATGCTACATAAAATCAGAACATTGCAATTAAACCAAAAAGGTTATTGATATTATGCCTTGGGGATGCTGGACATGTTATAGCCTCATCTTGACTTCTGTATTTATGTAGGAAATATATATTGAGGACTTCAATCGGTGCTGGCTGAATTTATGTGCCTATTGCTCAAAGACACCTTTTACTACTTACACCCAAGAATTACTACTTACACCCAAGAATCAGCTGCCCTATCTGCTCATGTTTGTTTCTATGCTTATAAGTGAATCACGTTTTGTTTTATTTTCTTGGGACTAGGCCTGTCACAATAACAGTTTTTGCTGAGCGATTAATTGTCTCAGAAATGATTGCGATAAACGATAATATTGTTTGAAATTTGACAATAATTATTAATTATTGTCAAATTTAAGAAGAAATGTGGTTAGTTTATTTTGAGTGTAGTACCTTGTTGTAACCACCGGATTGTAGTACAAGACTGTTTGAACTGAAGGATGGATAGTGAGGGAGTGAGTAGCATGTTTCTAAGAAAAATGTGAGGGACATGGGCTGTCTCTCTTTCCTTTTTTCGGTTCTGAAAATGGTGGACTTTCAGTGTGGCTTGAGCTCTTTAGCATAGCATTTTTCACACAGAGCTTTTAAGAAAAATCAGTAAACAAGTTCTCAGCTTCTTTTTGCAGGGAAAAATAACTTTTTACTCAAAGGTGCGGGTTTAAATCGGGAATTTTAGAGCCTCGATAAGACAGAGTTTTTGGTACCAAAGTCGACCTGTTAGCTTAGCTCGTAGCTTAGTATCACAAATTAGCTGCGTTTTGGACAGTTAAAATTAGGGGTGTAAAGGCTGAGTTAGACTTGCGCTTTGGTCCGCAGGCTGCACTGCGCGTGCACTGTCTGAGCCGTGCGGCGAAATGCGTTTACAGTGTCGCCTCTGTGTTTATAGTTGTCGCACGGCGGGGCATGGCAAAGTGCTGTTCTTTTACCGACCAGCAGGTGGCAGTACCCTCTAAAACCTGTGCATATGTTGCAAGAAATGTGTAGAAGAAGAAATCTACCGTAGAAAAAGAACTGTTTGAAATCACACAACAAAAACAAATAGCTTTTCCGCTCGCGTGCTGAACTGTTGTCTTTATTTGCGGTTTTAATGCATGGAGTCAGCGGAGGAGAAAGCGATCACGTGACTTTTGGCGAAAAAAACAAAAGAAAAGTCCTGACTCCAGATCAGGAATGAAGGAGAATTTAATACATTTGTGTCACAAAACATTCCTCCATGCGTCGCGACGCCGTCTCCACGACCACAGCGGCGCAAAAAGCTGCAGGCTCCGGCGTGAAGAGGGTGAAGGCTGTCAGTGGGGACCTGTCAATCAAATCGTAGCGCCCACGCCGCGCGCATAGGCTTGCGGAGTTTCAAAAATTCAGAGGTGCACGACGCGTTAATCCCACGCGTAGGGCCAACGCGCAGGGGCGGGGACTGTGAAATTGTGTCACTTTTGGAGTGCACACCCTCGCGCGTTGCGCGACGCGTCGAGTATGAATCTAGCTTAACGGTACGCTAAAAATCACATTTTGGTTCGGTTCGGTTTCAAGGAGGGCTCGGTTCTGTAAATTTTTAGTACAAAAAAGTGACAAAATAAAGACTTACAAATGTTTATTTGGAAAATGGGTCAAGTAAACAATACGTTTGTATAAAAAAAAGTGACCCATTTGGAAGATATTTTAATAAATAATAATAATAATAATGTCTTTTCCTGTCATCTGCGTATGTTTCCCATACACAGACGAAATTCGTCTCTGCATTTAACCCAACCACCTACCAGGTGGTGCAGTGAGCAGCCCGAAAGCGCCCGGGGAGCTGGAGAAATAGATGTGCACTCATAGACACCCCAAGGTGGGTAGTGGCCGGGACGCGAACCCGCGTCCTTCGGGTCCCAAGTCAAAAGCCCTGCCACTAGACCATCTTGGCTCCTGCACTCTTTACAATAAATAAACTATACTAACAATAATAAAAATCTTAATAAATACAATAACAGTCAGAACTAGAACAATAAGCAGCAACAAACCATTTACAATCTAATTAAGTTTGACGTTTTTGGCCAAAAAGACAACTTGTCCAAATTTTCTGCCAAAAGCACAGATCTAGTTGCAGTGAATATCTCTAGTGGTGGAGAAAACAGCTCACTAACAACAGGTGGCAGGAATAAAGAGGTAGAGCTTTGCTAATATTGCAGTTTGGCTGTATTTGGCCTAATTACTCACAACCTCTTCTTGGACCTGTTCCCACCTGTCCCTGGAAAAGTTCAGAGTTCAGTCATCACATAATTCTTAGCTGGAGGTGATCTCTGGTGGATTTCTCTGAAAAGGAAGCAGACTCAGCTGCTGTCACTGTCCCAGACTGGAAATAAAACACAACGATGTTAAAAAAAAAGAGTTAATAAGATTACTGTATAACTTTAAATTAAAAAAGTTTATTAGATAATAATACGGTAATAAAAGAACAATACCTCTTCTTGAACGGTTGTTATGAGGTGGTTGAATCTCTCGGTCATCATGATCAGGGCAGAGCTTTAATCAGCTCCAGGGTAATACAGTATAAATTTTAGCTTTTTTGTAAAGTGATGAACTTTTTGACTGAAGTGTTGACATGATGGATGTTGTAGAGGGTCTCAATAACTTAAAGCTGGCACATCAACAACATTTGGACGTAGATCCAGAGCTTTAAAAACTCCTATAGCTGATGTTATTGCTTTGGACCAATCTGAATTACCTGATGAAGGTTGTTTAAATGTTGCTGCTGTTATCGGTTTTTGCAACAAGTTGCTATTCTTGCTTGTAGAAGACACGTTTACATTCAGATGATTTCATTTCAAGCGCGTTAACAAGTTAGACGTGTTGCCTGCTGCAGATCCAATCTTCGTGAAACAACGTCAACACACAGCTTTGGATTTGTGCTTGTCTTTCAACAAGAAAGCCATAATGTTCCCAAACAGGAGACCGCAACCACAGACATAAATACATTTATGTTTAAATTGTTTGTCTATGACCACATCGAGATGCTAGGCTGCTAATGCTACGTGCTGCAAGATAATAGTGCCGGGCTGAAACATGCTTAGGAATTTTAGTTCCGTGGCGCATAATCTCTCGTTAATAAATTTTAATGAGTGAAAAAAATTACCGAAACGGTACGCACATGGACCGAACCGAATGTGCCGTACCGAAATGGTTGAGTACACCCACGTGTACCATTACACCAGTAGTTAAAATGGATTTTAAAGAAAAGAGAAAGGGAGAGGTCAGTGAAAAGCACTGGAGTTTAGCTTTTTGTCATCCAGTTTCTTCATTAAAGAGAGAGACATGAAGAAACGATAAAGCCAATAAATGAAAACAATGTTGATAGTTTTAATTTATCATGCGATTAATTGATTTGTTTATTGCGACAGGCCTTCTTGGGACTGAGTTTATTTTGTTCTGCAAGTTATTGTCACGTATTGGTGTGGAAAATATATTAGGGTTAGTATTAACCAACCAACCAGCCAGCCACATCAGAATTCTAATTTGCCCTTTAGGATTGGAAAAAAGCCCTTCCTGCTCAGACACTGATAATTTGGACTAATAAAGCCAAGACACTCTTTTATGCACACAAGCTCTGTTTACTGGCAAGCTGTCGAGAGGTTGCCAGGAAGATAAGACAGGTGTGGTCAGAACAAATAAATTGTTTCTCATTACTTTAAGCTCGGAGAAGGAAAGAAACCGATAGATGAAGGATTTCAGGCTTTGTTTAAGAATCTTTCAAATGAAACTTGATGTGTTAAATCAAGCTCAATAAATAAAAGGCTTATATTGATTTAATTAAAAGCTTTTCGTTTCAGCAAGACCTTTTTTTTTCATTTACCCTTTATTTATACAGGTAGTCTCATTGAGCCACGAGAACTCATTTTCAAGAGAGACCTGTTTAGGGAGCAGATGGTAGGGGTTAAGGGACTTGCTCAGGGGCCCAGAGTGGGGAGAATTAGGGTGGAGGCAGGTGTGGATGTTTCACCTTTTTCCACCTATATGTTTTGATGTTGTCGGTACCGGGGCTTGAACCAACAATCTTCCGATCACAGGCCCACCGTCTTGTTTCCAGCCATTGGTCAGAACCTCAAAATGTTTTTGCAATGATTTATTGCTGAAGGCCTGAAATTATTTTCTTTGAAAATGAGCATGCACGGTAACTTTTCCTTTTTAATTCAACAACCAGAAATCTGTGATTTTCTCAACATTCAGGTTGTTTGTATCACATTTTGACCTTTCAAACATGATCTGTTGCCCTTGGCGGATACCATTTTTATCTTATTCTAGTTAAATAATAATGATAATATAAGTGTATTATCATCATTGTATGTTCCCATACAGTGGCAAAATTGGCTCGCTGCATTTAACCCATCCACTCCCAGGTGGTGCAGTGGGCAGCTACTGAAAGTACCAAGGGAGCAATTGGGTATAGTGTGTTCTGCTCAGAGACACCACGAAATGTGCAATGACTGGGGATCGAACCTGGGACTTTTAGGTTCCGAGTTGGCTGCCTTGCCTTTACACTATCTTGGCCAAATGTAACCAGTAGCGGGAAAAAAGCTTCAATCTTCATAATACAAAACATTGATGTTTGAAATAAAAACTAACCATTTCTTATTACGCCCTGATGTATGTTAAAAAATTCAGGTAGATAAATCTAACGAGGTTGAGTCAGGTCCTTTGGACAAGCTCTTTGTTGCAAGATGTGTACACCTTTGATAGAGAGGAACGATGGCTCGAGAGAGGAGTAAAGGAAGACTAATTTGTGATGAGAACCTGCCTGCCATTAAACAGGGGTGGAGACCCCCATTTCCAAATGACATGAAGCCATCAATCAATCCATATGGCTCGTCAGCAACTGACCACGCCCCTTACCTACAGGAACTCTCTGACAACATTGTTGAGGTTTGACATTACAAAAGCTTTGTGGCCATAGGGATTTGTCGAAAAATCATCAGAATTTTTTCTCAGATGTTGCCAGTGGGGAACAATAGACAAGCCTGAGTGGATAGAGAGTGGAATACAGTTCCAAAACCTAAACTGAGTCTGGGAATATGTAAAAGATGGATAAAGGCCTGCAGCTGACCTCAGGCACAGCTGAATACAACAGTGATAAACAGGAAGTACCGCATGCCTGTAAGGGTAACTGCAAGTAAATCCTCCATTTTTGTCATAATTGTATAGTATACTTAATGGTTAAATGAAATGTTGTGTAAAACTAGCTGTGCTTTCTTTTGTGTGTTTTGTGCCTAGATACATGTATATGTTGCAGCTTTTGGTTGCACACATTTAGTCTTTGTTTGCTATGATCAGTTACCTTCTTTTTTCGGCTTTTCCATCTTCATGTGTCTTTTTCATTCATTCAACCTTTATTTAAACAGATGAGTCACAATGAGCCTCAAAGACTCATTTACAAGTTAGATCTGTTGGACAGACACCACAGTGAGTCATCCTCCTCCATCACATTCTGTCCTCTGCATCCTCTGTCCTCAGTCCAACTACATTCATGTCCTCTCTAACTGCATCCACATATCTCCTCTTTGTCCTTTTCCTGGCAGTTGCATTTCTAACATCCTTCTACCAATATACCCACTGTCCCATGTCCAAACCATCTGTCTGACCACTCTAACTTTTACCTCCCAGTTGTTCAACATGTGCTGTACCTCTGATGATCTCACTCCTAATCGTATCAATCCTTGTCAGTCCTAAGGAGAACCTCAACATTTTCATTTCCACCACTTCCAGTTCTTTCTCCTGTCTTTTTGTCAATGCCACGCAGGGGCGCCGTATGGGGGGTAAAAGTTGGTACGATTCCAGGGGCCCTTGACAAACAGGGGCCCTCAGATTGGCCTTTTTTATTTTTATTTTTTTCATGGTGTGGTTGGCCCCTGATAATAATACATTAATGGTAGTAGCTTTGTTTTTACTTGTTCTAACAGTAAAACTTAAATATTATCTTTCCCAGACCAAAAAGCAAACATCGTCATATTTAACAAACACCCCTCTGTATCTGCATGAAATGGTATGTTCCTTGCTGCTTTAGCTCACTTGACGCTGCTGGTGTTACTTTGCAGTCAGAGGATGACAGAGTAACAACAAACATGCTGTCCAGAAAAATCGTAAAATCAGGCTGTCAAAATAGGAAAGAGAAATAAGAAAAGGAAGACAGACAAAGGAAAGGGTGTCGATTTGTAACAGTTTTTCCCCAAGAGAGGTGGGTAGATGTGCGTGATTATCAACCTGTTCACTAGCTTAGCCTTCATTTCACGATGGCATATTATGCCATCAGTTTGAGTGTGCAGTATGTTACCACTGATTTGAGAGCAGATATATGAACTAACAATAATTTGAAGCGTGTTTGCGTTCAGAACACATGCGCACGCCACGCTTGCTCGTCGTGTCTCTGACAGCAGCGGGGGCTCCTCGTTTTTTTTTTTTTGCTCCCTCCCTCTCTTCTCTGTCTGTCATCGCGGCTCTGAGCTCGCAACCCAAGTTATGAACTGCACGTCACCATCCAACCAAGGTTCCCCCGCAGAACAAGTGGGGTCCACAGAGTTTGGTCTGATCAGGCAGACGGAGGATCTTGGTCTTTTTCATTAAATTTACTGAACCAAGAGGCAGAATGACAAAATCTTAGATTTATTAACTCAACAAAAGATAATAAGATACACATGTTTTTATTTTGTAGACCAGATTAGAATATTTAGTTAAGCATACAAATATGTTTACTGTCATTGTGTTTTAGGTAATGCCATTATGCAGTATTCCAGGTAGAAAAACAAGAAAAGTTTAACTTTTTTATTATTATTATTATTATAGGCAATATTTCTTAATTACATATAAGATGTATTATTTGTTGGGTTTGATTCTATTTGTAGATATTCAAATTAATTTACTAGATAGTCCGTCTTCTTTACAGACATTTTGTTGTATTGCTTAGTAGAATTTGAATATCTACAAATAATACCAAAACCAACAAGTAATATAATTTAGAAATGTTGCCTAAAATGCACATTGACAATAAGCATATTTGTATGCTTAACTAAATATTCTTGGGCTACAAATGTTTAAGTTATATATATATATTTTTTTTTCATTCAACCTTTATTTAGTCAGGTAAATCTTTTGAACCTCATGGGCTCATTTACGAAAGCGACCTGCTAAAACTAAAGAACAATGAACAGCAGTGATAGAATTTCATTAAACAATAAACAAACAAACAATAAACAATAGAAAACAAAAAGAGAGAAAAAAACAAAAGATTTTTTTTTTTTTTTTTTTAACAAAGTATCAAAAAACTAGCAAAACATTATAAGGTAGACGTATAAAATCAAAGACAGGAACAAATCTGCATTGGTTTTTGCCAGGATTCCAACAGATTCTGAAAACCATTTAGAGAGGTCAGGGCCGAGAGCTTCAGATCTTTTTGTAAGATATTCCATGAAGCAGGAGCAGAATAGGAGAAGGCCCTTTTTCCAAGTTCAGTCCTCACTGACGGAACACTGCAAGATTTTGTCACTTCCGCCTCTTGGTTCAGTACTTTGATTTGCAAGACATGCTTTGATTGAATGAAAACAACCTGGCTGTGATTGGCTGGTGATGTGCTTCATTTACATATAACTTGGGTTGAACATGCAGAGACAGAGCCACGAGCAAGCAGAGGGAGATGAGCAAGCGTGTGTGTGATTTGAATGCACATGCTTCAAATTATTGTTCATTTATATTGATATCTGCTGTTAAATCAGTGTTACTCAAGCTGGTGGCACAAATGTAACGACATATTTCACCAGCATTTAATCAATGAAAGAAAATGTTTACCAAGATATTCATATATACATATAACTTATCCCTGTACTATTCACCACACTTAACAACAGATGAGTCAGAATCAGCAGCAGCCCAAACTCCCAATAGCAGTGGAACTCCTCCTCCCTGTCCCTGTGAAAAAGGTGAGCAACACTGTTCATTGACATGTAAGGTAACTGCAGAGCATACATGGCAACCCCTTGGGACATTTACCTGTATAGTGACTGTCAAAAATCCGTAATTGTAATTTTCACCAACAACTCTGTATTGGGGGTGGGGGGCTGTCTGCGGGGGGATACAGCACAAACCAGGCAGAAAGGAGGTCGGGGAGAGAACTTATTTCTAACGGCAGAACGATTTGTAGAACGATTGGAGCACTATCATCACAAAATATGCACATATCACAGTTACTTCATTAGACAATAATATTAACAATGACATATAAAGACAGACTGGGTGTAGAGTTGAAGAATGTGTTCATTTAACTTTATTGGGTTGTTTTACATTTGAAACTGAGTTTTTTTAAAGAAAATTTGTAAAACTGAAAAAAATCCGTGAGGTTGCTTTTTACACCTGTATACCTGCAAAATTAGGGAAAATCCATTTAAATTATGGACAATTTGACATGTATGGCAGAGTCTCTGGGGATTTTCCTCTCTCTTGCGCTTTCTACCATTATACAACAAAACTGAAATACTTATTGCAGGGGGGCCCAATTGGATTTTTTTTTCATGGGGCCCAATATTCCTGGCGGCCCCCCTGATGCCACGGTCTCCAGACCATACAAATAGCTGGTCTCACAACTGTCTAGTAAACTTTTCCTTGACCTTTGCTGACACCCTTTTGTCACAAATCACTCCTGAAACTTTTCTCTATCCATTCCATTCTGCTTGGACTCACTTTTCCACCTCTTTACCACACTCCCCATTTTCCTGAACAATGGACCCCAATTACATGAAATCCTGCACCTTTGTGACCTCTGCTCATTGTAGCTTCACTGTTCCACCGGCTTAGCTCTCATTCACACACATGTACTTTGTCTTAGTTACTTTCATTTCTCCTCTTTCAAGTGCATACCTCTACCTCTCCCAAGTTCTCTTCCACCTTTTCTCTGTTCTTACCACAGATCACAATGTCATCTGCAAACATCATAGTCCTTGAGGATTCCTGCCTGACCTCATCTATTAGTTGGTCCATCACCAGAGCAAACAAGAAGAGGCTCAGAGCTGATCCTTGATGCAATCCCACCTCTACCTTGAAGCTATCTGTCACTCCTACAGCACATCTCACCACTGTCCTGCTGTCCTCATACATTGCCGTGTTTCCATCAAG